>JANITX010000210.1:48196489-48207245 GCA_027564395.1 Erythroxylum ulei
TCATTTTCAATGGACTCATATGTCTATCACATATCCAAAGACGGCTAAAAAATGATGTAATTTGGATTTATTGTGATTTTTATAAGGCTGTCTTGTTTCTGTTCTTTTCCGTGTCACTAAGGTTAGCAACACCCTTCACTTATTCAGCCATATCTCACAGAATACTCATCTAATTAAAATTTACTTTATACAGCACTTAGGGGACACATTTTTGAGCATTTCCTAAGAAGAACTCATCATCCAATTCTAACTCTAAAGTCTTCAAACAATTAACTTTCATTTCTTGTTTCAATCCTACTGGTATTCTGAACCAGTCTCAATTCAGGGCCTCTTTCATTTGTTTGGCTCACCCTAAATTCGTGAAAAAAATTCAGGGATATAGTAGAAATCTGTATCTACAACTTCTATTTTTGAGTTTCTTCAAATTTGCATGTTAAACAGCTAAAAAAAATGTACAAAGAGGGCCTACGAATCTGTCTCCATTGACAGCTTGAACTTGAAAACCTTAGGTTTTGATTTAACCCCCTAAATCACCATAAAAACGAAATTTCTTCATGTTAATGTGTCCTTAGACATCAAAGAATAAGAACCCATCATCCAAAACATCGAACCCATCCATTCCATCAAATGGGTTTCATAGCCATGAACAAGAAGAGAGAGAAACGAAATTACAATCAATAGAACTAAGTGTTAGGATTGAGGCTTACCTCTTTATACTAACTGAATGGCTTGATTTTCCTTCCTTTCTTGTTACAAGGGTTGAAAAACTTGAAGGGAAGCTTTCATGGTGGTTTCGTGGGTGTGGGAGGAGGAAGAAGACAAGATGTTGTCTTATTTCCAACTAGCTTCTCTTATAAGCCTCATTAACCATTATTTACAACAATGCCACTCTTGTACTGATTCTTAAACATCTGTTCGTACCATTTCCTATGACCACCGAAAAAGTGTCATACATCATTAATTTGATGTCACCAAAAATTATTATTCACTGTTTTGTGGTTTTAATGACATTTGTCTCAAATACCGATTTATTTCGGTGTACTAGGTAAACTAGATATCGGGTGTTACATATTCTTAGTTTCATATTTGTATTATGATTATATTTTTTCATATTAATTGTGGTTATTATTTATAGGTGAAACATCTGAAAATTAATATTAATAAAAATAATTTTTTATTATTTTAAATTTATATTATTATGATTTTTGGAGACAAGATTGATGTAAAATTATAAAATATGTAGCATAATATACTGATGGACTATTTTGCAATTTTGAAATTTTTTTGGCTCTATTTCATAAATTTAACAAATTTCTCAAAATGGTACCCGGTATTGACCGATACCTGTACCGACATAGTGCCGTACTAAAACCTAATCCAGTACCAGGCCAGTATGGTATTCATAACAATGGTGGCAACCTTATCCTATGTAATAAAGAATCGGAGAATGTAATTGGTTCGGTTAAGAATTGAAAAAAAATTGTAAATATTTTTGATTTGGGTTTCACTTCTAGTTAGTTATTCAACACAAACTATTATTGTAAATTGTAATAGTTAGAGATTCATGAATATTTTTTTTATTCTTTTTATTTGATGTTTTGATGTAATTATTATTTATTATATGTTGAAATTGTAAAACTTTAAGTACTTTGTATTGTCATTAATTTTTATGCGTGTATGATGATTAAATAATCTTTTTTTTCATATTAATTGTGACAATTATTTATATGTGAAAAATAATAGTAATAAAAATAAAAAGATTGTTTTTATTTTAAATTTCTATTATTATTATTATTATTATTATTATTGGAGATATAGTTGATGTAAAATTATATATTATATAGTACAAAATATTGAGGGACTATATTGTAATTTTAAAAAATCTAGGAGCTACCTTATAAATTTAAAAATTATATAAAACAGTACTCAATATTGATCGATACTGGTATAGTATTATACACAAACCAAATCTGATACTGATGCCAATACGATATTTATAACATTGATATAAAGAGATATACCAATCTGCTAGGCATAGATGAAAAAAAATTGCCTTCAATGATTGCCAAAGACATGATCGCTAACTTGTTGGATAACAAAAGTGGGAAAGTTAAAAGCTCATATAATGAAGAAGGTGTAGGTTGTGAAAAACATGAAGAAGAGGGGAGGTGGTTTCTAAAGGATGGGTCATTCAATCAACAATAGAAAAAGAAAAAAACGATAAAATAGGCACCAAACCAAAGTGCATAGAAGGGTCATTAAGTGATTATGAAGGGAGAGAAAGTGAGTTTGGATGATTTGTTGTCCAACAAGTCTTGCTTTTCTAATATAAAACTTGAGTCTTGCTTTTCTACTACCATATTGTTCTATTTAAAGGTCTAGGAGTCGGGAGATTGTTCATCATTGCTAAGGGTGGTATCGAAGATGTAGACAAAATTTAGGTTGTCGATGTAGTTAGGAATGTACTCATGAAGGTAATGGCAAGGGAGGTATTAACAAATGGTGGTAAAAATTTGTTGGTTATGAAATTACGTGTAAGAATTTTATTAAGGAAAAAAATTAGCTAGTTATAAGTACTAACAAATGGTGGTAAAAATTTGTTGGTTATGAAATTAGGTGTAAGAATTTTATTAAGGAAAAAAATTAGCTAGTTATAATATTTTATTAAATAAAAATAATAAAGAAATTTTTTATTAATAATAATTTTATTAAATATAATATTTAAAAATTTTAAATATATAATTAGGTCCTACTGTGCCACATGGTGCATATGTGGCACTATGGGCCCATTTTAAAAAATAAAATATTATTAGTTTTGCCGTATCAGTAGTGACGTGATAGATGACTAATGTTATCAATTCTTTATTATAATTTCTATTCGCATAGGGTTAAATTTGAATGTTTGTAAAATGTTGGAGTTTAATTTAAACACAGCAAAATATTAAGATTTAACTTGTATTTAGCTGTAAACTTTAGGGTTATATTCATTGAATAAAAAGCTCAACTGGTTTGGTCGTTTCAACCATAAAAATCTTGAATCGTTTAATTTTTCAGTTTAGTTTTTAATTTTTTAGTTCAATTTACTTTAATAATTTTTTTTAAAAATAGATCAATTAATTAATTAATCAATTAATTTTCATAAATTAATAAGTTCTTATAAACTAAAATAAATAAATTAATTTTCATTTAATAATATCTTTTTAATTAAACTTCAAAATTTTCAATGGATAAGGATAATCTCTTTCAATCATATTTTAAATTCTTTAATTTTATTCAATATTTAGCTAATTTTATGACAATCAAACATTGATTGAACCTTTTAAACCTTAAACATTTTATCTTACGTATTTAACTTTCGTTTAGTTTTTAAAAAATTGGTTATATTGTCCCTTTTTTTCTATTATACCTTTTACTTTGTTAGAACTTAGAATACCTTAACTTTTGATTACTTATGCATCGAATCATTAATTAGGGTAATTAGTGTCTATTTAGATGACCCTGAAAGCTACGAAGTTTGGATCCAACTTACCTAAATCATTATTTAACTATATCATGTGGAAGAAGAAGGTTAAACTGGATTTACGAAAAGCCATCCGTAGTCCTACACTTGGAAGGTTACTCATTCAATTAATTTCAGTGATATAAATGGACCTAAATATTAGTCCTTTTGATAGGCTTACATGTGACTCAAATTGAATAGGTATATTTGTAAATGCAAAATTATAGTACAATAATTATAGAAAAGCTTGTTTATCTATTAAAAAAATGACACTAGGATATGTGCATATGTTATTTTTTAAAATTAAATATTGGAGTATAAAGTTTGGAACTTGTAAGATTCTTTTATTAGGTTATGTATATCCAAATTGTTTCGCATCTTGAATGTGAATAAATTTGGCATTAGTCTCAACCATACAAATTGAGTTTTATTTGATAATTAGTTATCTTCTTGTATTCTTAATTATTTGTTTTTACTACATAACAAATAAGTGGGGTGAAGTTTAAGTACTCCTAATAATTCATTCTTTTTAAGAAGATTTGATGAATTATTTTGGGCTCATGCTGAGTTAGTTATTGGTATAAAGAACCACACTATTTATTTGTATTATAATTAACATTTAAAAGGTAGGGGAATCACTATATTAAAGAAACATTTAATTGGAATCAAAGATGCTGTGAAGCCTTATAAGAAAATTAGCTATAATGTGAAATGATAAATGATAATTTTGCTTGAAGAGTATTAGAATGAGAAAGAAAGATGGCAAAGAATGAACTATGAAATTGGTAGTAAAAGTAAAGGTGATATTCTTATCCAGCAAGAAGGGATTACTACAACTAATGTAAGCAAGATAAGAAGATACGTGTCTAACTTTTTTACTCCACGAACAACTCCTAAAGCTTAAACCTTTAATTTGTAGTGCATTACAATCTAACTAAGCAGCTCATAATGTGAACAAGGTAATGATTAGATGGTTATATGATCCATCTATGTCTTTCAATGCTATTCATTTTTTTTATTGTAAACTTATATTATATGTTATTGCCTCTTATAGTCTAATATATAAAACTTATTCAATTTATGACTATAAAGGTAATCCTTTAAGCAACTCTATTTGTAAAATAAAAAGTTATTTGAGAGAAAGAAGAATGACTTAGACAACTTATAGTTGTTCAATCATGCGTGATGGTTAGATGAAAAGAATATAGAGCCCATTATCAATTTTTTAGTTTATTCTACAAAGGAACGATGCTTTTGAAGTCCAGTGATGCATCTGGCCTTATAAGAAATGGTGATACTCAATTAAAGATATTTAATAAAGTTTTGAATGAAGTTTAGCCTGAAAAATTGTATAGTTCATCACTAATAATGATGTTGCTTACAAAGCAAGTGAGAAAAGGTTATAAAGTCGATATAATTCTTTCTATTGGACTCTCTATGTTACATTTTACGTTGAAATAATGCTAAAAATTATATGAGATGCTAGATAATAATTTGTCATTAATGAAACTATACAAAAATCAAGAGAAGTGACTTAATTTCATTTATAATCATGCTTAGGTTTTGAATTTGATGAAGAAGTATTTCACTAATGGTATGAATTTGTGTTTCCCTGCTATTATAAGATTTGCAACAAATTTTTTATCGCTTAAGTGTTTTGCTAAACTGAAAAAGGAGATGAGACAAATGTTTATAAATGATAATTGGGTTGCATCTCAATATGCTAGGTTTAGTATTAGAATATAAGTTTCCAAGATTATACTTGAAGATTATGAATTTTGGTTCCAAAATCATTTTGTAATACAAGTTCGTGAGTCTTTAGTGAGAGTACTTTATTTGTTTGATATTGATGAGAAGGCAACATTGAGTTACTTTATAATATTGTAAAGAGGACGAAGGAAGCAATAGAGGCCAATACAAAAAATAGACCTTCTTCATACACATCTTATCTTGCATTCGTTAATAAAAGATAGGAAAGAGAAGTTTAATCTTTTTTTTGTTAAGGCATTTTGAATCCAAATGTCTATTTTAATCCAATTTTATAAAGAAAGCCGAAGTTAATAGGGAAATACTATTAACTATCACAATAGTTATTTCACATGAGATGATATAAGATCTCCTTAGCTTGTAAATGGATGTATATAAGGATATATGTAGTGATTTTGGGATGGCCGTTGTGATATGTTAAAGAGATAAACTTAATCTAAGTTTATATTTCTTCACTTTTGTAATTGTTTAAAAATAATTATTATTTTATTTTGTTTATAAGATTACTTTTGTTGTCCTACAATTGCTTGGTGTGATTAAGTTGGAAGTGGTGTTCCATGATTACAAATGTTTGCAATTTGAATTATTAGTTAATGTGTTAGCTTATATGAGAGAGAAAGGAATTAGAGCATATTTAAATTTATCAATTTCAAGAAAAAAATGGAATACAAAAGATTAAATGATTTGATATTTGTTTAATACAACCTAAAGCTTCGAGAAAGGTGTGTTATTATCATTATTGAGTTGAATGTAATTTCTCATAATTTTTTAGATATTTTATTTTATTTTTTACTAGGAATATTAATACAACAAGTGTTTCTATACATTCAATTTGCCTTGATCATATCAATCTTTTAGCATATTGAGTTTTTAAGGAAACAAGTTTTATGGATGAGAGTGGCTTGGAAGACAATCTTAGATGAGAAAGAATTGACATATCATTTGGTGCAATAAGCTTAAATTATAGTAATAATGAGACTTCCCTTAATGATGTGGATTTCATACCAAATGAAAACTCTGACCAATGCAATTTAAGCAGATATGCCATTAAATGAAGTTTCAAATTTTCCATTGTTCTCGTCTTTTAATTTCATTTATATTTAACGTATATGTTAAATTCTAAATATGCATTATAAATATAAAACTTTTAATTGTATGTGATTTTGTTTCAAGTTTTCAATTATACATTGTTATGTTCCTTGACATGAACTCTTATTGTTGTGCTTATAGACCTATATTATTCTTATTATATGATATTTTGATATAATCAATTATAATATTTTCAACTTTATATTATTATTAGTTTTAATATCTACATGATAATTAAACAATCTTTTTCTTATATAATTCTAATATTATTTATATGAAAAATAAGTGGAAAGTAATATTAATAGGAATAAAGTGATATTTCTTTTGTCAAATTTATATTATTATAATTTTTGAGACAAGGTTGAAATAAAGTTAAAACTTATATAACATAATATATTGAGACACTATTTTATAATTTATAAAATGTAGAAACTATTTTCTAGTTTTGAATAATTACCTAAAACAGTAGTCAATATTGACTGGTACCAGTATCCTACTGTACTAAAACCTGATACTAGGTCTAGTACAATATTCATAACATTGTTTCAAATATATATATTTTAGGTATCTTGTGTCTTTTTGTTCCTCCTAATTTTACATTTCTTAATAACAAAAATTCAAATTTTACTATTCACTACATTTTTTAAAATATGTATTAATTCATAGGAAAACTAATATAGTTTTAAGTATGGCTTCCTATTATCCTTATATATGGAAGTCCTTATATTATTACAAGTAATATTCTCTAATCACTAACCCATTTGAAAAATCAAAATCTAGATAATTATTTATTAGTTAGGTGATATGTGATTTAACCGATCGCCTAAAAGTAAAAACTGTATTATCAAGTTTTTAAAGAAAAAATAAATTTTATTTAAGAAACATAAGAAAAATAAGGATAAGGAATCTTTATAAAAATTCAAGAATCTAATCCTAAATAATAAGATTGTTATAACAATGGGAATTGGGAGGCATAGAGTGAGCAACTTCATTAATTTGCTTTTTAATATAAAACGCATCAATATTAGTGCCTAAAATTAACATAGACTATATTGTAGGATGATAAATTAAAATTTTGAATTATCTTATAAAGAATTATTGACTGGATTAAACATCCATCTCTATTATAAAATTATGGAAAGAGAAGGAAATCAAGTATTACAAAGATTACCATATAGTTAGAGTTTCAACCTCTTTTGAAAGAAAAATGCTAGGTATGGTTAATTGCTTGACCCAATTTATCCTCTCAATGCTTCAAGATGGAATTTATGTGGTGAGCATTCTATTAAGAAAAAATTATTATTTTTAAAAAGTAGATGTGAAATTAGAAGGATATGATCAATAACCACACCTAATAATTCACCATTGAAGTTAACAGAAAATTGAATAAAAGAGACAATCAACATGACTAGATTAACATAAATCTATGAAAAATCCAATTTAAGAAGTAATTGGTGAATCAATGACCGATCTACATGGTCTTAAGTCTTGTTAGTAATAACTTTAAGAGCCAAACTACCTGCCTTACCCTTCCTCTTATACTTTATAAAATGGAGAAATTTCAAAAACAACTAGGACATTGTTTAAAATACTCCTACCTATGATAATTGTTAATTAAAATTTACAAACTAGTTTAGGGAGAATACCTTTTAATCTATTGGCCAAAACCTCAAAAATTACCTTGCATAATACTTTACTAAGAACTATCACCTTATATAATATGTTACCCTATATGAATGAAGGTTAATAGCATTTTAGAATCAATATAAGCGTAATATCATTTGATGATATAGGAAACTCATTAGACTCTATCTAACCTGTGTAAGCCTAAAAAAAATACCTGGAGAAGTTAACTCCCAATTTTTTTTTGATAGAATGTGAGATTTAAAACCATGCAAGCCTGGAGGCTTGTTTGGATGCTTTTGAAATATGGCCTTTGATGTACATATGTTTATGATCTGAACAATGCTAAATATCAATTAAGCGATTGCATCTATCATTCTTATAATATATATAGTCTATTGAATATAAGTATAATTTCGATGAGGACTACTAGTAATAAGTATATTTATATTATTTAATCAAACAAAATGAATGATTAACTTAAAAGAGATGA
This sequence comes from Erythroxylum ulei, assembly GCA_027564395.1. Lineage (NCBI taxonomy): Eukaryota > Viridiplantae > Streptophyta > Magnoliopsida > Malpighiales > Erythroxylaceae > Erythroxylum > Erythroxylum ulei. The sequence goes on from JANITX010000210.1 coordinate 48,204,961, forward strand.
TTAACTAAACTAAAATTAATAGTCTAAATAACAAACCAAAGAAAACAACTAGAATGAAATAATCAAATGATAAACAAGATCTATGCACTAAAATATTTCTATACTTAAATTAATCTTTATTCAATTACTAGCCTTATAAATTTATAACCATATTCTTTCTTAGGAAATTAAAATTTATAACCATATTCTTTCTTAAGAAACATAACTCTTACCTTAAGTTGATTGGTTGAAATATCTTTCTAATTAAAACCTTTCAGATTGTGATAACTTCTTTTATGAAATTCTTTATTAGATTAACTATAACCTTGAAGATTTATGTAATCTTATCTTTGTGATTTAATGTAGCTCCTATTATTGGTGCTACAATCTATTCATACATATGATTTTTTAAAACCCTACATATTAAATATGAAATCAAATTAAAATGCTAGCAAATTTAAATTCGAACATAAGAAAAGGCTATTATTTTGGTGGTATTAATAATCATTATGATCAAATGGTCAGCATATGTATTTAGTCATGTGCACTATCAAACAATTTATGGTATATAAGGATATTTAAATAATATTAGTGATTATAGTTTAATGTCTTTTTCCTTTTTTCTCTTTCCCTAACTTTATCATTGCAACCTTCTCTTTTTCTCTCTTTTTTTGTGTGTGTAACTTTCAAATTTTAGTTCCTCCTCTCCCTCCCCCTCTTTTTAATAACAACAACTTCCTCTTTCTCTCTCCTTGTCGTTATCTTTCTAATAACTCCTAAAACCGTCTTTCTCTCTTTCTTCATTGTCCTTTTACTCTCTCCCTCTCACTTATGGCATATTAAGAAAAATTGGATGAACTCATCATTTCCTTCAATTATGCACTACTAATATTCCCTTCAATTTTTAATATACTTCATATCAATATAAGTATTTTAAGCCTTAAACTCTCATTTATGACCTAGATAAAGTACTTAAGAATTGTTTCATCTACATTCTTACAAAGTAATGGAGGCAAAACCTAATGTAAAAATGTACCTAGTTTATGTCTAAAATACTTCTTTTATTTAGAATTGAATGTTCAATATCTATTTAAACATTCATTGTAGAACTAAGCACACAATTTAAAATCAAGCATTCATATATTTCTATAACCAAAATTTTTGTTTAATATTCATTATATACACTAACAATTAATAATTAGTTAAACATATGTTGATCAAATGCATAATAAAAATTAAAACATCATTAATAATAAGTATTATTAATATTTACTTAGAGGAGATAGAATAATACCAACATTGAAATTATCTTCAATCTTAATGACCTAACATACATAAAGAAAAAAAACAAGTCTTTAAGAATTAGTTTAGTTATAGGATTTGCAGTCACATGCCTTATAGACATAAATACTATATTTTCATTTCTTCTTATGCTATTATCCACTTAAAATAATTATTTTGGAATTTGTGTATGGTTTTGGAATGATACATAAGGTCATAAGAAATGCAATTGCTTTTTGATTATCACATTATATCATAAAAAAGTGTAGTTTATGGTCTCTTCAAATACTTAAATATTATGTTTACTACTTTCTAATGTATTTGGTATTCATTTGATTTCTATTAACTATCCCAACATCGAAACATATATCTAGCCTTATACACAATATAACATACATATGACTATTAGTTGTACTAGTATAAGGAACCTTCTTCATATCTTCCTCTTTTTGTGATGTTCGTGGAACTATTTATTACTTAAGCATTCACCTTTAGTAATAAGCATATTTAATTGTCTAAAATCTTGTATACAAATTTATTCAAGTATATACTTGATATACATTAGACCAACAGAGGTTATAAACTATGTTTTTATAATAAAAAATAACTAGTACGAATTCTTTGAAGTCTTAAAAGAAAGTAATTTGACATGAGGTAAAAAAAAAGTTATAAAGACCAAATATATTCAAATCAAGAAGAAGACCAAGACTGTTGGGACCAGATCTTGAGACCGGACCCCAATCGGAAACGAACGGAAATACAAAAATCGAAACGAATCGAATCAGATTAATCACATACAGAAATGCACATCGGAAAAGAAAATCGCATATCGAAAGAACGGAGACGAATCGAAACGAAACGGAAAATTGGATAACAAAAAGCGGAAACAAATATCGAACGCGGAAATCGAAGAAATCGGATTTACCAAACGAAAGCAAATCGCGTAATAACAAAAACTAAGTCCGACATCCGGGTAACGAATAATTTCTTTACCGTCGCGTTGGAACCCTAAGACTAAAATTATC
>JANITX010000210.1:48263927-48276073 GCA_027564395.1 Erythroxylum ulei
ATTAAAGGAAACGAATAAATAAATAAATCCATAACAACAATAATAAATAAATAAGAAAAATGATCGGGGCCCAACATTTTCTCACGTACAAAATAATGCTCTAATAGACGTAAGAGGAAGTGATGCTTCCGGAGAAAAAGAATTTAGAGTTCAAATCCTCAAAGGAAGAATTAAGGGAAAAGGAAGAGACATCAACTAGTGAAAGCAATGAAAAAGATATTAAATTAATTACTATAAAATTCAAGAAGTTCTTAAAGACAAAATTCTCCCAAAGAAAAGACTTCAAGGAAGTAAAAGTGATTTAAAACATAAATCCTCTAACATTATTTGCTTTAAATGTAGAAAACATGGTCATATAAAGTCACAATGTCCTCTGCTCAAAGATAATGAGAAGTACAAAATAAACTATAAGAAGGAGAAGAAGAATAAAGAGGAAGCACTTAAAGCATCAACTCAGGATGAAACAAGTTAATATGTAAACAAGTATTTAGAAGAAGAGATAGCTCACATGTGCTTTATCACTATGGACAATGTTGAGTTAACATCCAACCCTATTTGCGTGATAGTCATAGTGATTTGACATATGATCAATTATCTGAAAGTTTAGAAATCACGAGTAAAAAAAGGAAGAAATTATCTTTCAAAATAAAAGAAGTATAAAAATAGTTAAATGCATGCATGAATAAAAATGAAAAGATAAAAAGTGAATTTCATAGCATTAAATCACCAAAAATGTGATTATTGATGACAATCATAACTTAGACATAATAAGGCAAAAGAGTGAAACATTGAAAAAGTAAGTAGATTCCCTCAAGAACTCATTGTCCAAGTTTACTAAAGAGAGTGGAAAACTAGAAAACATACTAGGAGCTCAAAATAATTCCAACGATAAGCATGGATATTACTAAAAAAAAGGAGCGATAGAATAGGATATAAATATAAAATGAAAAGAATTCTAAAACCATATTTGTTAAAGAAAAATATTTACATAGTGAAGAACCATTGCCTAATGTGAAAATGATTATAGAGCATCCACGTCTAAGCATATGCATCAACATTTCACATCCCTTAGGACTAATCCTAAAAGCAAGCATCAAGCTTTTATATATGTCTCACAACCTAGGTATAGAGTTCAATACTATCATGGGAAGAATAGGCATAACTTATATAATAACATGCAAACCTACTCATACCCTTTTAAGCCTTAAAGAAGCACACATCAAGCTTTAGTTTGTAGTAACATCATATATATAATCATGGTAGCTCATTCCACTATCTAGGAAACCATTTAGCACCTTTAATATCCAAAGAAACTTTCCTCATTATGTCTACACATATAGTAATATTAGCATTTATGCATCATTATCACTCATATAACATGGAATGCCATTTTTATGGTAAACTTGGACATATTGATAGATTTTGTTTTCTTAAACAAAGCATGACAATCAAACCCTTAAAATGTGGGTTGAAAAGAAGAAGAAGCCTAACAATCAAGGAATCGAGCTTATTTGGATGCCTAAAACACATTGTTAGCTTGTATTTTAGGTTTCGTAAAGAGGAAATGATATGTAGTAAATATGGTAGTTATTGAATTGAGTATTATTTTTGAAGATTTTATTTTTTATGTTGATAAATTTAACCTTCGTGTGTCCAAGTGAATGGGTTATTGAAGCCCTCGAAATTAATTTTGATTCATTAAAATCTTGTAGTATTCATGGAACTAGGTTGAATCCCAAAACAACTAAAAAAAACTAGTTTTTTATTTCAATTAATAAAACAAAATGTGGGTTTATAATTAATTAACTAATAAACTAAATTTAACGTGGAATCAAAAGAAAAAACTACATATTAAAGTGAGAAATTCAATGGTACTTAACTCTGATTCAAGGAAAAGATCTCATCTAATTATAACTTTGATCATTGCTCCAAAAAGAATAATTTTTACAATTCAAGCAGTTAATTTGAAACTTATTAGGATAATCATAATGTTCAAACCCAGCATTCAAACAAACTTACCATAAATTGATTGGGTATGGTAACATTCCATATCAATTAAATGATAGCAATAAACTTAATGAAAAAGACTAAACCCTAAATTAAATATTAAGAGAGCTACAACTATTCAATTTAGTTTTCTTGTTTCTCATAAGTTAAATGTGCAAATTCATAAATAATATATTTGTTACTTATGTTGAATCATTCATGACAATTACAAATCACTAAATTTGTAGATAGACGCAGAATAATCAACATCAAGTTCATTTGTCAGATCAATCAATATTTATTACTCTTGAAATAAAAGAACACAAAACAAGAAATACTTGAATTAAAATAAAAATTTTAGGTTTAAAACAAAACCTCACAAGATTACAATTAAAGTTTAAAATCCTCTAGAATTAGAATGTTCAGATTTAGTCATTCATGGCATTATTTCCACTACAAAAATAGAAAGAAAAAATGAAAGATGAAGAGAAAACGTAGATAAAAACAAAAGGGAATTATGGAGAGAGTGTGTGTGTAACATTCTCCTCTTCTTTTTCCACCTAAAAACTATCTTCTTTCAATATTTTAGAGATTATCTTCTAAACAAACCCAAGTTCCTACATAATATGGCTAGAAATAAGTCTATCAATTAAGCTAAAACTCTAGGAGTGAATTTGACTTTAGAAGTGACCTTATCTTATCTACTGCAACAATTTGTCATTTTTTTCAAAATTCTTGACTTTGACAAATAGTACTCTAATTTAATCCAATCTCCACTTATCATCTCTTAAAATAAAAATATTAATTCTATTAATTAAGCACGAAAATTAATTTAAAACAAAAGAGATAAGTCTAATTAATATAATGAAATCACATCTTTTCAAATTCTCCCACACCGGACACATGCTTGTCCTTAAGCATATATCAATTCAATACATCAATCATTCTCATAACAACCTCTCATCTCCTTTCATGTTATCCAAAAATATCTCAAAAGCTAATACATATTAAAAGTTTAAGATAAAACAACAATTGAGATAATAAGCACTCATAGGATAAATTTTTGGAATGAAAACATAACATCTTCTCAATTCCATCAAAATCATATGAAACAAAACTTGACACACTCTCATTGATTTCACTCTATACACTTAAAGATTTTGGGGTTCATTATGCTCTCAAATCAAAGTACAACAAGTTATTTCCATAAGCTTGCCTATGAATCATATCTCCACCACTAACAAAATTGAATTTAAGGCATAAATCAAAAGGACTTAATAAGGGTTATAATATGGCTTAATTAAAGGTATGACAAAAAGAAGTTTTTGGGTTAAACAAATTGAAGGAAATTATGCAAACTTATCCATACAATTTTTATCTTAGATTAGTCCAAAATTCACATGATTCAAATGACATCCTATTCAATTACCTGATCATTTTTATTTTTTTCATTTTTATTTTTATTTTTTAACAATAATAACAAAAAGGAGGGTTTTTTTCCACTATACTTCTGTCCATTCTATAAAATTGAAAATTTAAAATAGTGCAACTTGAATCAACTAATTTGCTTTTTATGGAAATAGTCAAAATCCTATACAAATAAGTTTTAATACAATTCCTTCAATTTAGGAGTTTAAAATTATTAAGGACTTCAATAAAAAGAAGGGTAAAAATGGCTTGTAACAAGGTTAGTATGCAAGAAAAGAAAGGTTAAAGCTCAAATTGGTTCTTTAGCGGTAAAAATTATATAGGTTTTTCTAGGTAAAAAATGGTTATAACTAAGTGCTCATATCATATCTATGCATAAAGTCACTAAAAAATGTGGTCTCAGAGTGTATTCAAAAGCAAGTTCTAGTATAAACAAGCTATGTTTGATAACACACACTATAAAGAAAAGTATATGAACGCAAATGTGATGAATTGCTCTTAGGCTTAAAAGCTCACACAGGTATCTAACATGCATAAAGTCTTGCACATTTTCATTCAATAAAACCAATAATAAACTTTAAGTAATTTAATAGAAAATACTAATCATGCTTGTCTTCCTCGTGCATTAAAACTCAAACAAAAAATGTATCCTAAAGTTGGGATTATTTCTAAGCAATTAGAAAAATTTAGGTTACCACAAAGAATAATAAATATATGAATCATAATATTCAAGAGTTCAAGCATAAATTACAAATATCATCAAATAAAGATAAATATTTATTCCTCCCCCATACATAAATCATACATTGTCCCTAATGTATACATCATATGCTCACATTCATCAAAAGTAATCATATAGAATAAGTAAAAGATTAGAAAACTTCCTTAAGTTATGAGCATCGGAAACATAATGTACTATGGTGAAGGTGGATTTAGAGATATGTTAAATGTGAATAATTAAAGAAAAAGATGGTGTGGATTGGTTAGCGTTTAGATGTTAAGTGCATATGTATTGTTGGAGCTCCTTAGTGCGTTGATTGCTACCTGCTATGGTGGACGTGTGTTGTGGAGCTGAACGCAATGATTGGTTTGAAGCTTGCTGGATGATGATGTATGAACGCATGCTACTTGATATGGTATACATGCTATTGGGCGTGTATCTCGCCAGTGGGACTCTGATGAAGTTAGTGTGGCTAGTTGTTGATGGTGAGTTGTTTGACTATTGCATGGTGGAGCTGGACACATGAGCGCAAGTGGAAGCTGTTAAGTGCCTGGTTGGAGATAGGCGAATCATGTAGACGAAACTTGGAAAATTAAAACAAAGTTAGGGTATTGTTTTTGTAATTTTTATTTATTATGTTTATTATTATCATTTTAATTTTAGAATCTATAGAAAAATCCAATGTTTTATTTTTATTTATTTTCTATCATAATTTTAGTCTTTTATTTTTATTTTTTTAAAATTATAAATTCTTTAAAATAAAATAGTTCATTAGCACCATAAGGCGTGATCTCACCTTATGCATGTTAGTATTTTGGAATTTAACTGATTCCTTTTTAGAAAGTTGAATTACATAAGGCATGATCATGCTTATGAATTTTAATATTCTAGAACTTAAAATGAATGATACCTTAACCTGAGTTACCTAAGGCAGAATCTCACATTATGAATTTTAGCAATCTAAATTTTTTGTCTTTTATCTTGAAAGCTGAAATATATAAGGCGTGATCTCACCTACAATTAATATTTTTTCCTTTACACGAATAAAATAACTACACAAAACAATCAAATTAACCTATAAATAATTAAAATGAAACTAATAAAAATCATCATGTTTGGGTTGGCTCCCAAATAATGCAATTGTTTAACATTGTTATACTTGATAGGATTTTTCATTTTTAATCTTTTATGTATTTGGGAAGTGCCAAATCAATATCCATCATACTTGAAATTGTTATATCCTTATAAAATAGTTTTAATCTATTTCCAATCACCTTGAATATATTTCCAGTATCTAAACTTCTTATTTCCTTACACTATAAGGAAATATATTAGTAACAATAAAAGGACCAATTCATCTAGAACATAAATTACCTGACATAAGCTTTAATTGAGAATTATATAATAATTCTTTCCCACCTCGAATTGCTTCCGCAAAATCATATTTGATTTTCTTTTTATAAATTCTTGAATTCTTGTAAGTATCCAATCTTAATTCCTCTAGTTCTTACAATTGTAATTTCTTTGCTTCTCCATGTTTGTACAAATCCATGTTGCAACATCACACTGCCCAATAAGCTTTATGTTCAATCTTCACATGTAAATGATAAGCTTTACCAAAAAACTATCAATAAAGAGACATTCCTATCAATATTTTGTAGGTTGTACAGTTAGCTCAAAGAGTATCATCTAGACGTAAACACCAATCCTTTCTTCCCATATTTATTGTCTTTTCTAGAATAGATTTCACTTCTCTGTTCAGTACTTCTGCTTGTCCATTAGTTTGTGGAAGGTATGCAGTAGCTACTTGATAACGCACTCTATACTTTTTAGGCAAAGCTGCCACTGCTCTATTGCAAAAAAGGCTAATCACTAATAATGGCTCATAAAAATCCATATGTATTGAAAATATTAGACTTTATAAAACCTACATTAGTTATAAAATCATCAGTCTTGGTGGCTTTTACTACCACCCACTTTGAAACATAATCAACTACTAGGAGTACGTAAGAAAACCCTGAGATGAAGAAAAACGGCTCATAAAATCAAGGCCTCATACGTCAAATATATTTATAAGAGATAACATACATATCTTTAGCATCAGTCATAACTTTTACAAAACACATAAGCATCTCTAAACAAAATCTCCCAATATAAACCACTATCCAAAACTTTTCTACTAGTTTGTTTAGGACCAAAATGACTACCACATGCATAATTGTGATAAAAAGCTAACATATGCTTATCCTTTGGCACACAATGTATAATAACTTGATTGGAGTAGAAATTCCACAGATAAGGTTCATCCCAAACATAATATTTTGCATCATTGCTTATCTTTTTCCTCTTAGAATTACTAATATAATTAGGCAAAGTTCCAAAATTAAATAATTAATAAGGCATACATACCACGGAACCATACCTTTCGTTTGGAACAATTACTCATTAGGAAAATTTTCAGAAATAGGTAAAATATCTTTACCCCTTACTAACCTACTTAGATGTCTACCACTGAATTTTCTACTCCTTTTTGATCCCTTATTGTTAAATCAAATTCTTGAAGTAGAAAAATCCTTCATATTAACCTTAGTTTATTGCCAAAAGGTATTTCAATGTTGTATGGTTAGAATACATAATAACTCATAGTCAAGAAAATAAGATCTAGTTTTTTAAAAGCAAAAAAAATTGTCAAAAGCTCCTTCTCAGTTGTAGAATAATTACACTGTGCATCATCCATTGTTCTTGAAATATAATAGATGACATGACTTTGTTTCTCAATCACTTAACTTAAAACAACTCCCACTATATAGTTGCTAGCATTACACATGATTTTAAATGGTAAATCCCATTTTGGTGGTTGAATAATAAGTGCACTTGTCAATAATGTTTTGAGTTTGTCAGAAGCTTCTTGACATTCTTCCTAAAATTCAAATGGAACATCTTTTTACCTCAACTTTTAAAATGTTATATATTTCAAAAGAACATTGACAATGGTATAGCAATCTTAGAGAAATATTTAATAAAATTGCAATAAAATCCTACATGTCTAAGGAAAGATCAAACCTCTCTAGCATTTGTAGGGTAAGGTCAGTTCACAATTAAATCCACTTTTGCCTTATCAACTTTTATGCCCCTAAATGAAATCACATATCCTAAAATGATGCCTTGATTAACCATAAAATGACATTTTTCATAATTCAACACCAAATTTGTTTCAATGCATCTTTTAAGAACCTTAGACAAATGATTTAAGCAATCATTAAATGAATCTCTATAAGCAGTTAAATCATTCATGAATACTTCAATACAATTCTCAATATACTCACAAAGAGGTTGTGGAGATTGATTGAGGATAAATAATCCCTTTGATCAAAAAAGGTGAATGAATACTACATTAAAAGGAAAAGCTTGTGGAAAGTAGACCTATTAGAGAATGATTCCATTATTGTAAAAGCCATTTTCAAAATCAAATGCAGAGTTAGAGCACAAGTTTAAGAAGGTTGGTAATGGAGTTAATAAATTCTTTTGGTCAGACAAATGGATAGTTGGGGTTCTTTTGGAAAATGTAACTGATCTGTATCCATTAAAAGACATTATTCATAAAAAATAAAAAAAGTTACATTGGCTCTAAATCACAAAAATGACATATTATCCAGATTTTTTGCTTCTAGCCTATCAAATGAAATTAACAACCTAGTCTTGCATGACAATATGGAGGATATAAACTAGTGGCTACCTTCCACTAAAGGAAACTTTACTAACATGTCGTGTAGAAAACTTTTCCAAAAGACTATCAGTTATGTTCCATGGCATGATGTAGTATGGTCCAAATTTATACTTCTTAAAGCTTTTACAACACTATATAGAGCCATTAAAAATAGGTTACCCACTATTGATAAACTAAACAAGGTTTCACCTATCACTAATTGGTGTGTCCTATGTAAAGTCACTTAGAGAATGCAGCTCATTTGTTTTTAAGTTGTACTTTCACCAATGCTTCTTGAAGGATGATTCTACAAAAAAGTTCTCTTGCAAATCCTCCTATTGAATGGCAAAAAATAATTGTATGGTGTTCAAATTTAACACACATTAATGAAGTTAAGAGATGGTGTTCCCACATTGCGTTATATTACTTAGTCTCAACCACCTAGGATGAGAGCAATATGATAATTTTCATTAGCATGGAAAGAAGTTTAAAGATTTTTTTTCATGAGATCTACACACTGCCATCAATTACACATCAATTTGTTTAGCGAAAAATTTCATACGAACTTAGATAGCATCAACTTATGATGACAATAGTTATCAAATAGCTTAGAGTTGCAACTTTGTATATGATTTTCTATCTTGATTTTAGATTTGCTTATCTATGGTTGATGGGATTGTATAAGGCTTTGTAACTATCTTACTTTGCCTTTCATGGTTTAATTTAATTTCCTATTTTCATAAACAAATTCTTAATATACTCAGAAAATATACTCATTGTGCACTTTTTAAATGTACCTAAAGCATTACAAAGATGAAAAGGCATTGGCCTGATGGCATACATTCTGAAAAGGCATATAAAGGTAATCTTTTTTTAATCTTCTTAAGCAATGACTATTTGGTAGTAACATGAAAAACCACCCAAAAAGTAAGAACATGATTTACCAACAAGTCTTTCTAACATTTGGTTTACAAAAGGTAATGGAAAATGATCGTTTCTAATGGCCAAGTTAAGCTTCTTAAAGTCTATGCACATTTGCCACCCATTTTGCAACCTGATTAGTACCAACCCATCATTTTGATTTCTTATCATTGTCACCCCAGTTTTCTTTGGCATAATATGAATTGGACTAACCTCCTCATTATCCGAGATCAGATAGATTACGCCTGCATCTAAAAGTTATAGAATATCTTTCATTACTGTGTATTTCATTGTTGGATTGAGTCTCCTTTATGGTTCCATTATTAGCTTAGTGTTCTCTTCCAAAAGAACCATACATATGCAAATTTCTGGACTTATACCTTTTACATCAGCTAAGATCCAACGTATCATAGTTTTGTACTCCTTTATATGTGTTACTCTTCTTTTCTCTTGCCCTTTAGTCAACCTTTTTTATATGATTACAAGTAGTAACTTTCCTTCACCCAAACAGACATACTTTAGATGATCAGGTAGGGCCTTCAATTCTATATTCGGAGCGTGCAAAATAAAAGGCAACATTTTCTTATAAGTTATAATAATTTTAATATTTAAAGTTTTTTAATTTATTAGCATCGATGATAATAATTCTACAACTTCACTCATTTCATCAGCTCATTCATTCTTTAAAAATATCCTGCATATTGAATCCTTAATATCCATATGATAAACATATTAAAATTTGTTAGGGTACTTCATTGCTTAGAAAATATTAACCTTCATTATCTCTCCATTAAACTCACTGAAAAGAGTACTCTCATCCACATCAAATTTTGTTTTATCCTTCTTCATAAACGACCTTCCCAACAAAATTGAAGTTGAATGTTCTACATTATCTCTATCCATTTTCAAGACGTAAAAGTCCACTATAAATACTAAATTATTAACTTGAACAAAAACATCCTTTATAAACTAATAGGATGCACATAAGAATAATCAGTTAGCTAAATAATCACATTAATTTCTTGTGAAGAATTCATACTTAAAGCTCGCTAAATGGAGTATAACATGGCGCTGATAGATATACCTATGTCTAATATAACACGCTCAATTTTCTTATCACCAATGACACATGAAAGTGTAAACATACCTGGATTTTTGTATTTTTTTAGTAATTTTCTATTCCACTCAATTGATTCATTCTTACCCCAATTTTTTTAATCCTTATCCTTCGACTTCCTTTTATGTGTGCATATTTCTTTTAAGAACGTTTTATATTTTGAAATTTGCTTAATGGCTTTTAGAAGTGTTATCTTGATCTCCAAATTTTTTAAGGTCTCTAAGATTTCTTTCTTAAATTCCTCTTCTTTAGATTTAGCCGAACTATAATGGAAATGAGGTACACATGCATTAGATGATATAGGTAGAGAAAATTAGAGTTTACCTTAGTTGCATTTTAAGTTGGAACTTCAATTTTCTTATCTCCTTCTTTATGTTTTTTTCCCTCTCCCCACTTCTTAATGTTATTACACTCACATTTACCTTATGATTCACCACCTTTTATGAAGGTAATTTTCGTAATGCTTGTACTTCTAATTTACTAACAAAGGTGGCTAATAGAATGATTTGATTTCTTAAGTTATAAAGGCTTGCACTTTTTTCTAATTGAAATTATTAAGTATTTGTAGTAAGTGCCTTAATAATTTTATTCAAAGAAATACCTGAATTTAAGGGTTGAGATTAAGCATGTGTAGGTGCTTGAGGTTGTCTACTAAAAATTTTACATAACTCTCATCATTTTAGCTTTTGATGAACCTGAAGAAAAACATGTCATCTTCAATAATCAAAACTTTCTCCAACCCTGATTTCCTTTAAGAGGAGTTAACCCAGCTCTGCATTAGGAAAAAAGCTAACTACCCATCTACAAAGTATCTTATGAGAGTTGAGTGTCATTTCATTGTGCCAACTTTAAGAATTTCAATAGGGGAGATACTATACTAATGTCATTTGAAGGAAAAAAAACTTAATGTTTTTTAAAGGACAGTTATCTCTAACAAATTGACCACATGTAAGTTTATTAAAGAAAAAGGAAGCCTGAGTATAGACGAAATTTCATAGAGCAGACGGGTCTGGTGGATTTGAAGATGAGTTTATAAGGGTAGCAAAAGAGGAAGCAAGGTTTAGATGTAAGCAATTGAAAGAGGAAGGATGCAGAGGAGAAAAGCAAAAGCTTTAAAGTATATTTGAGGGTGCTTGTAGAGGACCTTAACTTGAAAAGGCACACACCACCATGTCATTACTAATGAGAAGGATAGGAGAAGCCTCTATAAGAATTTCTTGTTTAAGTAAGGAACCTAACAAAGGAAGAAGTTGGAAAAGACCGGCTAAGAGTTGTTAACCAAAATAAGAAATTCAAAGGAGTTTGACCTAAAAATGTGTAAAATAGGGAATGTATCTAAAAAGAGGTTAGAGCATCACATTTTATTGTTAGCTTAAGTTTATTAATTTAATAAAAGGTGCATTATATGAGATTAATATTTGATTCTTTTTTATTTAAAATATTATACATTAATATTTAACTTTCATATAAGATTGCAACCTTTTCAAACTACTAAATTTATTTGAGGAAGAATGTTTGATCATTATGAACGATAGTGTAAGCTATAATTATTTGGTAGTTTTAGCGATTGGATCGACCACGCACTATGAGGTGGAGCATTAGACCATCAAACAGATACATAGTCATAAGCTAAGGATAGCAGAGATAGGGATGCTCTATTAGCTGTGTAACCTTACTAGAAGAGACAAGGTCAAGAATATAATGGTAAGAGATAAATTAAAGGTAGCTAATATTAGTAGAAAATTAAGAGAGACAAGGCTTAGACAGTTCAAACATGTTAAGAGAAGATACCATGACGCTCCAGTGAGAAGATGCGAGAAGCTTGTACTTAGATACTGTAAGAGGAAAAAAGAAAGACCTAAAAAATTATGTGGAGGTGATCAAGAATGATATGACTATATTGGAATTTACCGAAAACATGACCCTCAATAGAAAACTTTAGCTTACTATAATACGGATAAAGGATCTCACATAAAGAGATATTTTTTTCGAGTCTTATGTCTTGTATTTGACCTAAACATTTAATATGTAGTACTTCCCTCTTAGTTAGTTAGGCTAAACATTTCCTTACTTTGCCTAAATATTTTCTTGTAATGACTTGTTTGATTTGTTTATTAACTTGTCTTCTTTCTTGTTTGTGTATTTATTTAATTATTTTATCTTTTGTTTTTACGCTTTACCTTGTTCTATATTTATTGTATTATGTATTTTATTACGCATTTTAATATTTTTATTTATATGTATTTTTATCTTTTATTACTATTATC
>JANITX010000210.1:48276173-48293097 GCA_027564395.1 Erythroxylum ulei
TCAAAAATTTGTTACACCCCTTGGAAAACCAATTCTCAAACTACCCAGACCTAATGATCTTGATCTCCCAGAAGGGAAACAAACCTTCAAACTACCCTCAATCAAAATCATAGAGTTAGACATTCCACCTAGATAACCATCTATTATTGAACACCTTCATCCACTTAGTGAAATACAACAAGATCCTATTGTTAATTCGGAGTTCTTGAAGCATTTCATCAATTGGACTGAAGTTGGTCACAAGCAGAAGGAAGTTCAAGAAGCCTTAGCAAAAAATATTAAGGAAATTTCCACTAAGGTTGATGAACTGGGTGATTCAGTTGGTGATCTTCATGAGGATATCGTACTTCTATGTGTGTCTATTGAACAAGACCTCAAGACGATATACACTAATATTCAACACATGTATTCTGAAATTCTGAAGAGTTTAAAATGAATTATCTTTTTGATTAATAACAAATAGGGGGAGAAGAGGAGAAAAGAGAAAAGTGGAAAATATTGTACATTATATGGTTTATTCTGAACATTATTTTTTGTTTGAATATTTTTTTCTTCTAAAATTATGATTATTTGTTATCATAAAAAAGGGGGAGATTGTTAAGTCAAGAAGATGCCACTTCACTATTAATTTTGATGACAATCAAATAATAATAATATGAGAAATATGTGAACTGTTTCAAAAAGTTTATTAAGTGCGTAGAAAAATGTAAGTGACACAAATCATCTTAGTCAACCCCAGAAGATACATGGTCAAACCCAGACGATAGTTCAAACTAAAGACAGTCAATATAAGAAGATATAGAAGGTCAACATAAGAAGATACAGAAGGTCAACTCAAGACGATACTTAAAAGTTGATTATGTTAAAGCGTCTTAGATAGACCAGATGAAAGCGCAACACCAGAAGAAACATAGTACCAGACGATGGAAATGAAAAAGATTCTAGAACGTCAGTTAGTTAGTTAGTTGGAGTTAGTTACAGGACTCAACTAATAACGGTTTCTAAAAGATTCAAGAAGTAGTTTCTCAAGAAGACAATTAAAGTTTTAGGCTATAAATACTAGGTATAGTCGTAAACCAAAAAAAACAATGTTTTTACAACGAGATACAATACGAGAGAAAAAATCTGATTGTATAATATTTAGAGAAACTCTGTATTCAAGTGCAAAACAAAGAGAGAAAACACATCTGTAACGTGAAGCTCGAACAATATCTTTCCAAGCGAAAGAAAGGCTAGAGCCTAAGAAAGCAGATAAAGAATACTTTGTAAGAGAGACCTAAAGAGGCTCTGCAAGTATAGAAAGAATACTTGTAAAGTTGAAGAGTATAGTGAAATCTCAGACAAATTTTGAGAACTGGACGTAGCCCAAGGTTAAGGGTGAACCAGTATAAATTCGCAGCGTCTATTCTCTAACCCTTATCTTTTAATTTTCTTATTGTTAGAAGGGTAGATAATAATTTTTGCGATTGCATTACTCATCGACTTAAAAGAATTGTTTTGTGATCTTTTGAATTTGCAAAGAAATTCAAGAAATTTTTAAAGATTAATATCTTTGAAGATTTAACACAATTTAACCCCCCTTCTTGTGTATTCTATATATCTTACGTGATTTCTATATTAACAAGTGATTTACTTCAACCTTATGAATTATACTAAATGGAATTTCAAGTCTTTTACCTTGAAAGCTAAATCACGTAAGACGTTATCTCACCTTATAAATTTTAGCATTCTGGAATTTAAGACCGAATTCATATTAACCCAATAAACTAATTACTCAAAGACAAGCAACTGAAAACTATATAGAACTAAAATAAAACTAATAAAAATTATCATGTTTTGGTTTATCTTCCAAAAAGCGCAATTGTTTAATGTCGTTAAGCTCAACAAGACTTTTTCTTTTCAATCTTCTACGTGTTGGGAAAGTGCCTAATCAATATCAATTACGCTTCAAAATTTCATGTCCTCATAAAATGGTTTCAATCTATGTCTGTTTACCTTTAAGATTTTTTCAGCATGTAAACTCTTTATTTTCACTATACCATGAGGAAATATATTAGTGGCATAACTAAACGTAACTTACTTGGCATAAGCTTTAATTGAGAATTATATAATAGCACTGCATAAGCTTTAATTGAGAATTATATAATAGCACTTTCTGTCCCACCTCAAATTGTTTCCTTAAGATCATATTACCATAGAACAATTTGGTTCTCTTTGTAAATTCTCAAATTCTCGTAAGCGTCCATCTTTGTAATTGCAATTTCCTTACATCTCCAACTTTTTCCAAATTTATGTTGCAACGTTGCAACGTTGCACCATCTAATAAGATTTATGTTCAATCTCCACCAGTAAATGACAAGCTTTACCAAAAGCCAACTAGAGAGGAGGCATTCATATCGGTGTTTTGTAAGCTATACAGTACACTCAAATAGTATCTTTACATATAAACTCTAATCATTTCTTCCTAGATTTACCAAATTTTCTAAAATAGATTTTACTTCTCTATTCAATACTTATACTTTAAGATTAATTTATAGATGGTATGTGATGGCTACTCAAAGATACATTCCTTGCTTTTTAAACAAAGTCACCACCGTCTTTTGGCATCTTTCTTCTTGTTCTTTATCTAACCTTTTTAAGATTATTGTAAACAGTGACTTTCCTTCATCTAAATACACTTTAGATGATCAGGGAGGGCCTTCAATTCTATTTATATAGCCTGCAAAACAGAAGGCAAAATTTTCTTATGAGTTATTATAATTTTAGCATTTAAATTTTTCGAATTTATTAGCATCGCATATGATTCTATAACTTTACAAGTTCCATCAACTTACTCATTCACTTCCAGTCTAGCATTAAACTCTGACTCATCATCAACACTTTCTTCTTTAAAGATATCTTACACAATTGAATCCACAATATTCATATGATAAATGGAGTGAAAATTATTAAGTTGCTTGCTTAAAAAATATTAAACTTTACTATCTTTCAATCAAACTCAATGGAAATAGTACCCTCATCCATATTAATTTTCGCCTTAGTTGTCTTCCTGAACGACCTTCCCAATAAAATTGAAGCTAAATGTTCAACATTATCTCCATCCATTTTCAAGATATAAAAGTCCACTGAAAATACTAAGCTGTTAACTTGAAATAAAAACATCCCTCTATAACACTAATAGGATACACATAAGAGCGACCAACTAATTAAATAATCACATTAGTTTTTTGCAAAGAATTTTGATTTAAAGTTTGGTAAATTGAGTATCGCACGACATTAATAGATGCACCCAAGTATAGCATGACACACTCAATTTTTTTTTCACTAATGACACAAGGAAGTGTAAACATACCTAGATCTTTGCATTTTTCAGTAATTTTCTATTTATAACAATTGGAATATTCTTACCCAAAATTATTCTCTCCTTATCCTTCAACTTCCTTTTATTTGTGCATAGTTATTTCATGAACTTTGCATATTTTGGAATTTTCTTAATGACTTCTATAAGTGGTATATTAATTAACACCTTTCTAAAAGTTTTTCAGATCTCTCTCTTTCATATTCCTCTTATTTTGATTTAGCTAACCTTTAAGGGAAAGGAGGTACACGCGCATTAGTTGATATTGGTAATTACCTTTTACCTTTGTTGAAGCTTGAGCTTGAGATTCATCTTTCTTTTTTCCTTCTTCATGCTTTTCAACCTCCATTGGCAAGGAAGATCTATATTAAATTTCCTTTCCACTTCTTAATGTCATTACATTCACGTTCTCTTTAGGATTTACCATCATTTGTGAAGGTAATTTTTTTGATAATTACGTTTCCAATTTACTAATAGAGGTGGCTAATTATGTGATCAGATTTCCTTAGTTCTGAAAACTTTCTCTTGTTTCTTGTTGAAATTGTTGAGTATTAGTAGTAAATGCCTTACCAATTTTATCCAAAGACAAACCTATTTGAGAGTTAAGATTGAGCATATGTAGGCTCTTGAGGTTGTCTATTAAAATTACGAGGTTGATATCTTTGTTTCCCTCTTTGATTTTTATAACTAAAGTTAGGGGGATCTCTCTACCCTAGATTATAATGATTGAAATAAGGGTTATATTTTTGTTGAGGTTGACTAGAAATCTCCCTATTGGGTTAGCTTCTTAAAGGGAGTCTAGTTAGAATATAGGGCACATATCTGTAGAATGACCAGGGAACGTGCTTATTCTATACACTTATGCCAAATCTAATTGACCTACAACCTTTTGATGAATTAGTCCATTTAAATATGAAATTTTATCCTTAAGGTTAGTATTACTTACCTCATTTACACACTTAGCAACTTTATCCATCTCTGTCCTAAATTGATGAGAAATTTTGGCCATGTTTAAAATTAATTTCCTGACTACTTCTATTGTTTTGTTTACTAAATCTCCTCCACTAGCTGCATCTACCATACTTCTATCAATTGATAATAACCCTTCTTCAAAATGTTACATCAAAAGTTGTTCAGGAATTTGATGATTTGAGAAACTGGCACTTAACTCCTTAAACTCTTCCAATATTCATAAAGTGTTTCTTCGGTGAATTGTTTTAACGCACATATTTCATTTATAATATTGGCTACTAGTGATGTAAGAAAGAATTTCTCTAGGAACAACATTTTTTTTCATTCCATATTGTCATTGAGCTAGAGAAGATAATAAAGTCAATCCTTCGCCTATCTTTTATTGAGAATGGAAAGGCTCTAAGATTAATTTTCTCTTCTATTACTCCATGTGGCTTCATCTAGAGCAGATATTATGATTTTTTTAAAAGTGTTTATGTGGATCTTCACCTGCAAGACCATAAAAGATTTAGGGAGTGAGTGAATCTAACCAGATTTCAATTCAAAATCTACCTCAACATCTGGAAATCTTATGCATAAGAGTTGTCACTTCAAATTTGATGTCACTAGCTCCCTCAATATTCTAGTGTTAAGATTTTCCATCCTTTCTTAAACTTCTTAAGAATTAAAATCTTCACAAATTGTTAGATATATCTCATCTTTCACTTTTAAAGGTGAACAACCTTTTTCTTGCTTAGCCTCTTGCCTTAAATGACATGTTATGTTCTCAATTTCTAGATTATATTACAATTCACCTATTTGAGAATAACGAGTTATACAAGACAAAAGATTACTAGGAAAATGTAAAATAATGCAAAGAAATTAAGAAACTAAATTAGTTCCCTTGTAATAACGTCAAAATTTTGATCAAGTTATCAAAGCTCTCAAAGTTTGTTCCAATTTACTAACTTATTATAGTAGTCGTAAAACCAGATTGAATCCTAAGAGAACGAAACACTAGTTTCTTAATTTCAATTGATAAAATAAGATTGGAGTTTATGATTAATTATCCAATGAACTAAGTTTAACAAAGGACCATAATAAATCAATTAAGTATTAAATTGAGAAATTCAATGGGTCTTAACACCGATTCAAAAGAAAGATCTCATCTAATTGTAACTTTGATCATTGGTATAAAAAGAATAATTTTCAAAATTTAAGTAGTTAGTTTGAAACCTGTTAGAATAGCCATAATAAATCTCAATATTTTCTAAATTAATTGATTCAAATGTAACATTCAAAACCAAAACTGACCATAAATTGATTGAGAATAATAATATTCTATATCAATTAAATGATAACAGTAAGCTTAACGGAAAAGACTAAACCCTAAATTAAATCATTAAGATAACTACAACTATTTAATTTAGTTTCTCATACGTTAAATATGCAAATTCATAAATAATATGTTTGCTATTTGTACTAATCCCTCATAATAATTACAGATCATTGTATTCATGGATAACTATAGAATAATCAACATTAAATTAATTTGTCAAATCAATCAATATTGATTACTCTTGAAATAAAAGAACATGAAACAAAAAAACTTAAATTAAAATAAAATAGAGTTTTAAAGGAAAACCTCAAAAAGTTACAACTAGAGTTTTAAATCTTATTGAATCATAATATTTAAAATTAGCCATATATGACTTTAGTTCCAATACCAAAAATACAAGAAAAATGAAGAGAAAACATGAAGAAAATAAAAGAGAATGATGTAGAATGTGTATGTCACATTTTCCTCCCCTTTTCTTACTCAAAACCTATCTTCCCTTGCTGAGAGTCCCTTCTAAATAAATCCAAGTCCTTGCATAACAGGAATATGAAAAGTTTTCTAATGAAATTAAAACTCTTCTCGGGGTGAATATAGTATTATAAGTGATGTCGTGTTATTCACTACAACATTCTATCAACTTTTTTTGTAATTTTGACAAATAATGTTATAATTTGATGCAATATCTACTTGTTACTTACTAAAAAAATATTAATTTTACTATTCATGCACCAAAATCAATCTAAAATAAAAGAAATAATTATAATTAATGTAACTAATTATATCTTATCAGCTAGAAGTATCCCGAGTCTTTTGTATTGCTTCTTTATAAATATATCTATAAAAATTGACTTTTGTACCATCTCTATCTTATTAATCTTTGATTGAATTATATTAAACACTTGTATTTAAAATAATTCAATCAAATAAAATGAACAAAAAGAAAACCACAAAGGTAAACTTTTGAAATAAAAGAGATTAAATTATATCTCAAAAGAGACTCGATTTATGTACACCGTACCTTGCACCGGAAGTCTTTAACAAGTATAAAATTAACTATACCTTAGGTATAGAAGACAGGGCCACTAAAAAAGGAGCTATAAAACAAGAAGCAACATTCTTCAAAAGACATAGCAACTTTTGCCCACTATACCTCAATTTCAAACAGCACACCGAGTTAGCACCTTACTCCACCTACATTACTTTAATCCAGCATCATGCCGTATTATTCCCTCCTGACCGGTAACGGAGAGCTTCAGCTTTATTGGGTTTGATTTAATTCAATTACATTACCCATGTCCAGCTAGTGTCCGTTGGTCCCGCCTCCCGAGATTCATACTTCCTGTTCTAAAATTTATGTTAAATTATTCCAATAAATTATTAAATATGTTCTTATTTTTATTTTATAATAGTATTATTAATTACGCATACAAAAACACGTTTTTAATAAATATTTTATAAATTTAAATTTAAGTATTTTTAATGGATCAATCTAAAAGTTAAATTAGGTTTAGATAGAATTGAGACACAATTTTTTTTAAATATATCATTTTATTTAAAAGAATTAGGCTTAAATAAGTCAAGTTCAGATTCAATTAAATAAATTATTATTTTATACTTTTAATTTTAAAAAATATTTTAAAAAGATTAACAAGACCAACAAAAGTTTATTATTTATATAATAACTATATACAACTAATTTTTATTATTAAGTATTAGTTGTAAAATTTTAACAAAATTGGAAGAGTAAAGCAAGCCTTCCACAAAAAGGCTTAATACTTTCCAAATTCCAAGTATGATTATTATTTATTACCCTTTTATTATCACAGGTCCCATCAATTTGGGGCCCAATCAAAACTCAAAGAAACAAAAATCAACACTCTTTTCAATGACACGTAGCACAACGGGGTAGGATATCTTAGTAATTATGTGAACTTCTGAGGGGCTAATATTTTCAGGTCACATTTTCCCGCCCACCAACGCCTAGACAACCCAACATAAAATCCTCTGCTTCCGATTTTATTTACTTGTTTCTACCTAATTTCTTCCACTTCTTCACTGTCTCTCTGCTCTTTTCTCTCCGATTCTTTCAGAGCAAGTCTCTCGCTGTACACTCCTCTTCTTATCTCTTTTGAACACATTATCTCGTCATTTTAGACTTCTTACTCAGAGACTTTTGTTTTGTTTTTACTTTTTTTTGGAGATTTTTAGGGTTTGAGATGGTGTCTGACGGCGAAATGAAGGTTGACGAGTCGGCAGGGTCTCCGACGTCGGTTCTCGAAGATGAGGTAGTGTTATTATGTTTGTGATCTTATGTTTCGGTTTCCTTCCTCTGTTTCTCGGGAAAATGTGAGATATTCTCGCGGTCTGTTTTGATTTTTTTTTTTGTCGAGAATGAGGAAACTGAGCAAGAAGAATAGCCTCGTTGCCTCGCTATTTTTGTGCAGTTCTGAACCAATCTGAGACCATTTTTTTCGATTTATTGTCTTTATCACGTTGTTGCGTGTGGCTATTTCGTTTTCCCGCCATGTAATGTAATGTGGTTTCAATGTTTCTTGGATTTGTTGGTTTTGGGTCTGAAGGCCAAGTGCAAGGAGAAAATGGAAGTCAAGCTGGAGGAAGATATAGTTTTGGCCAAAAGTGGGGATTCCAATCTTATATCAAGAGATATGGCGGAGGAAGAAGAGAAGCTGTTCGAAGCTCGATTGAAAGAAGAAGAAGGTGAGAGAGAGAATGAGACAGTGGAGGCCCCCCATTTGAACGATGCTCAGTACACCAAGTTGGATGAGCTTTTGACTCAAACTCAACTCTACTCGGAGTTCTTGTTGGAGAAGATGGATGAAATTACACTTGTATTTACTTGAAATCTCTCAAAACTTTTTATTTTCTTGGTATTTTTTTTCCTCTGTTGCCTAAACTTCTATTATAAAATTGTATTCGTAGAATGGGGTGGAGCAGGAGAGCCAAACTGTAGAGAAAAAGAAAGGGCGTGGTTCAAAAAGAAAAGCTGCTTCCCAATATAATTCTGTAAGCTTCTATCAGCTTCTTTATGTAGGACATTGTATTTTTGCACCTCAGTGAACTAGTATGTCGAGGGAACCTGCTTGGCTAATGGGCTGCATCAGTGTGTCCTTGCATATTTTTCACATAGGAACACATGAAATTATCTATCTTTTAGTTTCTAGTCCAGTATATTAGCTGCCGAAACTACAATGTAAACATTGAGAAATCAGCTGCACAAGAATAAGTGTTTCCAAATGAGAAGAATTTTTTACTTCGAAGTAGCTGTTATATTCTGTTGTCAAATTTATGTGCATTTTGGATTGCTCTAGTTGTGAATTTTTATGTCTTTTACTTTCCACCAGAGGAAAGCCAAGCAGGCTGTGGCTGCTATGATTACAAGATCTAAGGAAGGTGAAAAGAAAGAAGACATGAATTTAACCGAGGAAGAAAGACTTGATAAAGAGCAGAGAGAGTTAATTCCTTTGTTGACTGGTGGCAAGTTGAAGTCTTACCAACTCAAAGGGGTGAAGTGGTTGATATCTTTGTGGCAAAACGGCCTCAATGGGATTCTAGCTGATCAAATGGGCCTTGGGAAGACCATTCAAACTATTGGTTTCCTTGCACATCTGAAAGGAAACGGTTTAGATGGCCCTTATTTAGTGATTGCTCCTTTGTCTACCCTCTCAAATTGGGTAAACGAGATTTCACGGTAAATTCTTGGCTAAATAAATTATGATCTGATTTGAAACTTCAGTTCTTTAGTGCATATGATTTTTCTACATATATTTGAACAGGTTTGCACCTTCAATGAATGCTATCATTTACCATGGTGACAAGAAGCAAAGAGATGAGATAAAGAGAAAGCACATGCCTAGATCCATTGGACCCAAATTCCCAATAATTGTCACTTCTTATGAAATTGCATTATCTGATGCTAGAAAGTGTTTTAGGCAGTACACCTGGAACTATGTGGTGGTAGATGAGGTGAGTGGTCTTAGGAGTTGCCCAATTGGGACAAAGCAATGTTTAGCATTATATGGATTTCTCAAATGTGGTAAATAAGTTATTGCGTACGGTCAACAAGGCTTACTTTTTTGTTGGCAATGCAGTATGCTTTATTCAAGACTACAGATTTGTCTTCAGAAGTCTTTTTGTGTTCTGGAATGGTCTTGCCTATTCTACTTCATTCTATAAGTTATCATAGTGATGGCTCACAATTTTTTTGAAGCTTATGGCAAAAAAATCTTAAATTAGATGGTCAGACTGTTAAGTTGGATTTCTTAGTGCTAGAGAGTTATGTTCTCTAATTGTGCTTTATCTTAACCTCTTATGCTTTAATTTTCAAAGGTGTGGTTTATCTCACTATGATTTATTTTTGGAAGGGACACCGCTTGAAGAACTCAAAATGCAAACTGTTCAGAGAACTGAAATGCATACCTATGGAGAATAAGCTTCTGCTCACTGGGACACCTTTGCAGAACAACTTAGCAGAGCTTTGGTCATTGCTAAATTTCATCTTGCCAGATATATTTCAATCCCATGAAGAATTTGAATCCTGGTAAAGCAAAGTCATTGGTCTTCTATCGCATTTTTTGTGTACGTACCTTTGCTGAGGGGTAGAGCTGGCTAGGGAAATAGAGCATACTAAAGTAATGATGGTTTTTCACCAAAGTATGCAGTAATTAATGGAAGTTTTGTCACAGGTTTGATCTGTCAGGAAAGTGCAATAATGAAGCAGTGAGGGAAGAGCTTGAAGAGAAGAGACGGGCTCAAGTATGTGCCTTTCTCGAAGACGTAATGTTATATTTTATAAGGCATTCTGCCTAAAATGCCTCACTTTGTACTGGTTTGATGATCTTTTAGGTGGTAGCTAAACTCCACGCCATACTGCGCCCGTTTCTCTTACGAAGAATAAAAACTGATGTAGAGCAGATGCTTCCACCCAAAAAAGAGATTATTCTCTATGCTACGTTGACTGAGCATCAGAAGAATTTTCAAGATCATTTAATCAACAAGACATTGGAAAACCACTTACGAGAGAAAGGAAATTCAGGTACCATATAACTTTGAAGTGTAAGAAAAGCTTCACTGAACAATGTGTCTCTTCAGAAAACAATGGGAATAAGCTAACATTACTTCAAATACTTTTGATGTTTTGAGATGACTCTAGATTGATGAGCGGGAGGAATATTGTTTGGAGTTGGCCTTGCTGGCAATACGTAATGAGTTTGGAGTTAGAACTGTAGGGCATTCTGTGTAAATTGACTGGCCTGAGGAAAATTTTCATGGAAGAATGTGATGATTCTCATACATGTATAGCTTCAACATATTATTATTGAAAAATGAGAGGACAGTAGTAGTTCAAAGAAGTTGAGATAAATGTCAACTTTCACAGTTAGTTCTTTAATGTTTTTCCAAATGGAGCAAACTGGGTAAAGTTATTGTATAGCTATAAAATATATGCACTTAGTTCAGAATATGATAGTTCTTGGTAGATTCTTAATTGTCACAAGGTTTTTTTGTTTACTAACTGCTATATTGTAGCATATTCTCCTGATTTATGTATTAAGTTGTGATTTTTGTGGTTCTAGCATGTGGAATGAAGGGAACGCTAAACAATTTGATGATTCAACTACGCAAAAACTGCAACCACCCGGATCTCTTGGAATCAGCCTTCAGTGATTCGTGTATCTGATTTATCCTAATTTTTCATTTTGTGGCAATTTTTTTTCCTGAAATATTAAAATTTTTCTTGCTCGCCTTTATTTGAGCAGATTTTTACCCACCTGTAGAAGAGATTGTTCAGCAGTGTGGAAAATTTCAATTGCTAGACAGATTGTTGAATCGGTTATTTGACCGCAAGCACAAAGTATGACAAAGCAAGCTCATTTGTTCTGTCAGATATTATTTGTTCTCATGTTGTTTGCCTTTGCTACAGGTTCTGATCTTCTCGCAATGGACCAAGATTTTGGATATAATGGATTACTATTTTAGTGAGAAAGGATTTGAAGTATGTA
Organism: Erythroxylum ulei; assembly: GCA_027564395.1. Lineage (NCBI taxonomy): Eukaryota > Viridiplantae > Streptophyta > Magnoliopsida > Malpighiales > Erythroxylaceae > Erythroxylum > Erythroxylum ulei. Next base: position 48,287,839 of record JANITX010000210.1, read on the forward strand.
GAATTGATGGCAGCGTGAAGTTGGATGATAGGAGAAGACAGGTTATTCTTTTCCTTTTATTTTCGTACAAATGAAGATACTGTATCCATTGAATTGTCCTACTAATGATATACATATATGCTGATATATTATGTGATGATATTATAATTACAATTTGGAGTGAATAGAATTACAGCAAAGGCGGTATAGCTACTGATTACATTTTTCCTTGAACAGATTGAGGAATTTAATGATGTGAATAGCAATTATCGAATTTTTCTTCTTAGTACTAGAGCGGGTGGATTGGGTATCAATCTGACTTCTGCAGATACCTGTATCCTGTATGATAGTGATTGGGTATTTTCTTGATCTCTCATTTCTTCATTATTTAACCTTATATCTCTTCATGTCCTAAGAGCATCTGCGAAACAAAGTCATTAAACTGTGTAACTGTATTTCAGAACCCACAAATGGATTTGCAAGCCATGGATAGGTGCCACAGAATTGGACAAACAAAGCCTGTTCATGTTTACAGGCTTGCAACAGCACAATCCGTTGAGGTATTTCACTGACAAACCTAACTTGTTGAATGATATTGTAGGTGTTCACAAAGTGATAAACTGTATGCCAACAGGGTCGCATTCTCAAAAGAGCTTATAGTAAGTTAAAGCTTGAGCATGTGGTCATTGGAAAAGGTCAGTTTCATCAAGAACGCATCATGCCCAATAGCATAAAGGGCATAGAGGTTTGTCTATTTGCTTTAAATTTATCTGTTATTTGGCAACCCACTTATTTTGTAGTCTTAGGAGCTAGTTATATCTAATAATTATAAACTTTCTGTTTGATGCTTTCTTTTATACTTGGTATTTGAAGTTGAGTTTTTAATTGCTAAATCAATGATGATGCCGATCATTGCTTAACCTTTATGGTAGTGACTTAAAGGGACATTTTGAATAGCAATTATGAAATAGGATTTCCTGAAGGTATTTGAAGCTATGTTTACCATCGTTTGTTTTAACCACTAACAATGTGACTTATTGATTGTTGTGAACACTTCTTTTTTGTCTTTTTCTGGTTAAATCTTGTAGGAAGAGGATATCCTAAGCCTGCTTCAAGATGAAGAAACTGCTGAAGACAAGCTGATACAGACGGGTATCAGTGATGAGGATTTGGATAGGGTCTTGGATCGAAGTGATATGTTAGTGGCTTCTTCAGATGAGAAAGACGATAATGTTGCTCTTGGTGCACTGCCCCTCAAAGGACCTGGATGGGAAGTGGTGATACCAACTACAGGTGGAGGCATGCTTGCTACACTGAACAGTTGATCGTTCAATGGTATGTAGGAGGGTGGCCTACTTTTCTTTATGAGATAGTCTTAGATCATGTTTTCGTTTTGGATGAATGATTGAAAGGATGCGTAGCTTGCGTCCAGTTTTTGTAAGCAAAATGTTGCTTTCTCGATAGCCTCTTCCATTTTGCAGCTGTCTTTTGGAGCTCTCAGATTATTCTGGAAGAGGTGATTTTGTAAATGTCTTTATTAGATACAACTACTGCAGTATCAAGAATCAGAATTGCATGGCTAACAAATTCAATACGATACCACTGTTATAATTTTGTTTGCACGCAAAGCAAGAAATATGATGTGGAAATGATGAGCTGTTGCTCACTTTTTTCCTTAATCTGTATTATAGATAAATTGTAGGTATTCTTTCCTGCACTCTCTCCTGATATGCCAAAAGTACTGTTCCAACTTCAAGGCTTAGAATCGGGGGAAGTTCCAAAGAACATATTTAGACGTGACATTCTGGAACTTCTATTTTTCTTGAGTCAAGTAATCGATGCCAATTTTGTTTTGTTCCTCTCTTCATACATTCAAGATGAGTGTCACATCATCCTAGGATCAACTCTAGTATCGGTCTCATTCTGCTTCTCAGTTTCTTATACCTTCACGAAAGATAGGTGCCTGTTGTCTCAGCAAGTCCAGTTCCTATTGGGCTTTGCTCCACCAACTTCTCTAGTTTTAGACATTTTCAAGTTAGAATTAGTTGTTGAAGTCTTTTACAAAATTATTGTTCATCTTATTATTTTCTAAATAACTATGAAATATCTTCAATCAGATAACTATAAAGGAAGTTATGCTAAATCTTTATAATACAATCTACATAAAGAAACTTTCGATTATTCTGAATCTCCCCCACATTTAGAATAATATTTCTCTTAATATTCTACATAAAAAAAGGAAAAAAAAGATATAGAAAACTAACTTAAAACTTAAATAGATAAAATGAAAATATCCTGTCTTAAAGCACTCAACCAAACTTATTGTACACAATGCTTAAAATAAAACTATAGAGACTTATAAATAATAAAATCCAACTTGTATTAAAACTTCTAACATTCTCAATATAATAAAATAAAAAATATGCTTAAATAAAAAATGAAAAAAATATCTTAAACAAAAACTATATGAATGCATGAAGTGATGAGAGGCCTAAAGTCACTAAACTAGGGGAGACGATGGTGGAAATTGTTGTAGATAGGCTATCATTGGATCCAATTTGGCATTCATACCTATAAATTATTGTTATAATATATTGATGGATGATGTTAACTAATGTATTGTAACCTAACGTCCTCATCATAATCATCCAAATGCACCTTTTTCCAGGGTTACTAAGGTACCCTCCCTCTATCAAGTTTATATGGATTAACCCACCTTTTGTTCTCCCACATGTATCCAAATAATATCATCCGATCATTATTGATATAATTAGAGTTTATAGTACAATCCTAAGTTTAGAGAGGTCCATCCCTTACTTCACTAGCAACCTATTAACACCAAAAATATATAATTCTTGTTTGATTACCCATGCCAAACCACATTGTTGATGCATTAAAGCATCAAAGATGATAATTAAACTAGTGGAGCTTCACCTAATCTATTGAAAAGGAGATCCATAAGGTACATTTCTATCGTTTGGAGTTAGTTCAACCTATTGGATTGATGCTGGACATTATAATTCAAGATGTAGGCAACTATCTGAGATTGTATAGCTAAGTTTTTACATAAAAATTGCTTCCATCCAACTAAATGGGTAATACCTAACATAAGTATATGTTGTGCATCACTTTAGCTCAAGTCATGATGGCCTTCCACTATGAAAACTCAATATCCTATCCTCTGATGGCAGCTTGAGGTGCTCTTTAATTATCTCTTTTGAAATTATAATCTTAGTACCTCTGATGTAAAATAAATAAATAAGGGGAATATTATGATCTTTCACTGATTTTATGTCGATTAATTTTGTTGAATGTCAGCAGCTTATGCATGCATTAGCGACAACATATGACTTAGGTTTAGGGAGATTATAGGGGAACTTTTTTGAAAAATAAAAGAAATATATTATTGATAAAGAATGGAATTATATCCTAAAAGGAAATTTAAGGAGAGTACCCTTCAATCAAGAAGTAAAAAATTCAGTAATTATGCCTAACAATAGTCATTGATTACATTGCAAATACAGTGGTTAAATATTCAAGGAGGGTAGCAGGTTGGAGCTACAATTTGGAGTTGGATTTCTCAAAAGAATAAGCTTCCTGATACCATTAATGATTTTAGTGGTGAGAGATTCAACTGATTTAAACTTGGACTCAAACCTTCTAGAATTTCTTTCTTTCCATATAATCTGCACACACATTCCAATAGTTGTTATGTAAACCTGTTTGGTAGACATAGGAAGAGAGCTTTGTATTGAGAGCTAGTGAATGACACTAGTGAACATGTTTGTTGGAACTGACCAGAGCCATTTCTATTCAACATGTTCCCAAATTTTTTCGGCCACAGTGCACATGAAAAATAGGTGATCCCTTGCTTCCTCATGTGCAGAAAAAAATGGACAGAATGTGATGACATCAAGGTACCTGATTCAATCAACAGTGTTAATTCTATTTTTAATAGTAAGCCAAAGGAGGAATGAAACTTTGTTAGGTAGAATCTTGCTCCAGATAATCTTGTGCCAATCTACTACTGGATTCTTCACTCTCATCAGATCCCTTGTAAGTTTGCTTGAAAGTTTTTGAGTAGGCTGGTTCTTCCAGTAAAATGTATCTGGATTGAGAGGACTAGGAGGATACAGAGGTTGCACTTAGGTATAATTATTTTTAGCCTACAAAAACCTACCTTAATTTTTATCCTTAGAGAATCAATTTGAGCCTTGAACCCTTTTTTTGTCCATATTAACCTTGTTACAAGCCACTTTTACCGTTGTTTCTTTGATGTCCTTAATAATTGAAGCTCCTAAATTGAAAGAATTGTATAAAGCTTATTTGTATGAGGTTTTAACCATTTTATGAAAAATAAATCAATAAATTTAAATTGTAGTGTTTTGCTTTCTAAATCTTTGTAGAATGATGGAGAATTATAGGTTAAAAAACTACTCTTTGATATTTTTGTTATAAAAATATTTTTTAAAAAAGAAAAAACTAATGATGATGTGATTAAAATTATATGATTTGAATCAAGTGAATTCCAAACTAATTTGAGGTAAAACTTATGTGGATAAGTATATATGGATTCTTTAATTTTTTAAAACCTAAAATTTACTTTCTTTCCATACTTTTATCTAAGTAAAATTACAATCCTTATTAAGACCCTTTGATTTATATATTAACTTCACATTTGTTAGAGGTGGAGATATGATTCATGGGTAAGCTTATAGAAATATCTTAATATGTTTTGATTTGAGAGTTTAGTGAACCTTAAACACTTTAAGTGCATAGAGTGAAATCCATGAGAGGGTGTTTGTAAAACCCCGAACCTTTCCTTTCGTTGAATATAAATTTTTACATTCGGTAAATAGTATTTTTAGATGAATAGTGATTTTTAGGGGACTCAACCCTGAAATATTGAAATTATTCGAAATAAGTGTTAAAGTCCAATTATAATGAAACGGATCGAAAATAAGTCCGATAGGATAGATTTCGGGAGTTCTAAAAGTTTAGGACTAAATTGCCCTTTTGGGAAAGTAATGGGTATTAATGATTTTAAACCCATTCAAAAATTTTAAAGCATCCAATTAATAAGTATTGACCCTACTTCGAGTATTTCATGGTTAATTTTGCAACATCCCACTACCATAAGGCAAATACCCGAATACCCTGAGGGCATCCAAGTACATACCTCATGATAGTGGTATGTTGGGGAAAACAATTCCGATATACACATGGCATTCTAACTAACACAAGGCATCAACTAACAAACTCGAAAATCAGTAATCTCAA
>JANITX010000210.1:48315565-48331154 GCA_027564395.1 Erythroxylum ulei
GCCTTCGGTTTGTTTTCGATACGTTTGCTTTTGATTTGTTTGCTTCGATTCCGTTCTTTGGTTTATGCCTTCCGAGTTGATTTGATCGATTTCGTTTCCGTTTTTGGTTTCTCCGATTGGGGTCCGGCTCCGAGATCGGGTCTCAACACTATACCCCTATTTAAAATGAAGGAATGCATCCCTCATCTCATCCTTATAAGCCTCTCTTACATATTTATCTACAAATTAGGACAAAAAATACTCCCAAGTAAGATCTTGACAAGCCTTTTAATAGACTCCCACCACTGATATGCTGGTACTTGAAGAAGCCCATCTACACACTCGAATCTCTCTTTCCATGTGCAATGGAGAAGATAAAAAACTCTCTTTATCTTGATTAGCCAAAACTCAGAATCTAGAGCAGTAACTGATGACTACCCCAAAAAAATCCTCTATTGTCAATCTCTTGGCTTTCTCCAATGTAAGCTTTTGTAGGGGAAGAGGTGGTTGTGGCTGTATAGGAAGTGTTATAACCATCTATTATTTGATGTAGTCCACTATAGTTTAGAAAAACTCTGTCAGTTTAGGAATTGATTGACCGATAGTTGTGGTACAGGCTATATTGGTTGCCCCGCTATGCCTTTATCTATATCACTAGCTGAGCCATGACTTTCCTCCTCTCCCTCAGCGGCTTCCATAGTGCCTGGAGTCTATAACAGATAAAAAGGGTGGATCTATATTAGAGTCACATCATATTCTCATATAATCTTTCATTTAGCATCTACATAATTCACTTTTCCTTTATTTACTTAATTATAGACCCAAAACCGTCTAAACCAAGCTCTAATACCACTAAATGTAACACCCTATACCTAATAATAGAATCGAAATATCGAATGTTACCACATTCTTAAATACCTAAAATTTTGAATTTCAAAATTTTATATTCAAAACATCATTATTCTAGCAATTACTATACACTTCATAAACATTTTGATAGAATTTCCTCTATATTTATTTTAAACCTCCTGCAAGAAACTTCAATACACTTCTTATGCATGTTACTCAACTATCCATCTCTATGTCAAACTCTTTGACAAAATAATTTACCCATCTTCCAATACATTTCAACTCAACTAAACCAAATTTCATACATAACTTTCATTTATAATTCATATTAAAATTTTGTAAGATACTTCACTTCTTTATGTGTACATGCCATAGCCAAAAGCAAAATAAAATTTTGTAGTAGATCCACCACAGCTTTCTTTTAATTCTTTTCAAAACCTACTCATGGAAGGAAAATCCACACGCGAAGCTATAGGTTTAGTGGTGTTCAAGCAATTCTATTTCTCATGCAATTCAATTCATTCCACCATAACATGCATAACATATAATATTTTTCAAATATGAATATCTTCATTTATTTCTAAACATAAATAGGCATTTAAAATCAATTTGTGAAATACAAGCATGTATGTATTATAATAATTCATACCTAATTACATAATGATCAATAATTGTACAACCAATTACTACTTTCATTTGAAGTTCTTTAATCCTTAGTCATTCATTTATATATATTTTTTGTAATTGCCCAAAGTAAAATCCAATAGAATTGCATCGCTGAGTCAGATAAGTGGGATTTTAAAATACAGGACCAAGGCCTCAGAACCAAACGGTCCATTTGCATATGTATATCTTACGAGACAAGCTCTCAAAGTCATATAATCCATAAGACAAATCAAATATCTTATATCAGAATCGAGCTCTCAGAGCTATACAGTCTAGTAACACATATCATGACGCAGTATTGCTAACTCCTTAATTGGCATGTTAACCTTATTATATTCCTCCAATTTCTATCTATTTTACTAAGGGCAAATCTAATTAAATTCCATTGAAATTTAATGATAAAAACTCATAATAGCTAAATCAAACTATCCCATATTTGGCCAAAGTAAATGTCACTCCTTAATGTCATTTTCCCCATTATTGGTTTTAATTTAGTTCATAAAACATTCAAGCCATATTCATCTTACCAATTTGTTAAAAATAGTATGTATATCAAGTTTCCAAATTCAAACATAATATGCGCCAATTGGGGAAAATACAAATTATAAGCCCAAAATCCAAGTTAATCACATATACTACTTCATTTATAATCCAATTAAATATTTTTAGCAACAATTCATAAACCCCCAATTTTATCTCAAGAACCTTAAATTACCCAATACACAATTATTTAGGAAAAAATAGAATTGCAAGAACACAAATTGATGTCCAAATCTTCAAATTAATCTTCAATTTTACCATCAATTTGTTATTCCTTCTCTTGCTCTTTCTCTTTGTCTTTCTCTCTCTCCTTCAATTCATCTTCTTTATCTTCATAATATTGCATAAAAATTTAATTTCATACATTTTATTCATTAATGCATACAACTACACTAAAAACAACCAAAACTCCATTAACTCACCTTGTTGATTTTTGAGTACTATTCATCAAGAACACCCTTATAATTTTCTTCATCTTTTTCCCAACATTCTTGTTGGTATGGTGAGTTTAAGGACTCTAGGTTGATGATTTAGTGTTTAATAGTTGATTTTGGGGTTAAAGATAGAGAAAGTTGGCTTGTAAGTGGAAGAAAATGAAAGAAAATGGAGAAAAGAAGAGAGGGGCTGTTCTTGGCAATCTTTGGTGAAGAAGAGAGTATTAGGTGGCAATTTATGCTATTAGTCCCATTAAAACAAAATACTCATTAATGCATATAAAAACAAATGCTATTCTTTTCTTCTTATTAATAAATAATACCTATTAAAAAATATCAAACCTACATAAATAACTTAATTAACATAATTTATTTCCATTAATATTTTTGGGTTTGACTTTTACCCTTTTTTGGGGTCAAACTTTGACCACTGGTCAACTTTTGATCAAACCCTTAAAATGAACTCATTTTGACCTCAAATTAAATCCTTGGGCTATCCTTGAATAATACTATCTAATGCCAAACAAAATAAAGTGAAGTTCGAGTCCCGAGTGTCACTATTTACCTCGGGATGCACTATTCATGACCCAAAAGTACTATTTATGAAATTAAGATTTTTAGGGCATTACACTTTATGATTTGAATTTGCTTATGAATACCTTGATGTGTTTGGGTCCCTAATATCAATGAAATTATTTTTTAATGGTTGCTTTATAGGTTTAATTGGCTCAATATGGAACTATAACAGTTTTTTATGATGGATGTTTCATGTTTGAACCTAAATTTAGATATGTTGGTAGGGATATGGCTACATTTGACAATGTTTACATTGACTATATTAATAATAGACAAATATAAGATGGGGAAGGAGTTAGGGTATAATCAAATTGATAAGGTATATTATAGGGTACTTAGTTTTAACTTTAAGGAGTCAATGAGAGTTATAGAGTCAAACGAATATTGCATTAGGCTAGTAAACCTTATGCAAATACATGGAATTATTGATGTATATATAGCTCATTAAGTAGAAACACCTATCCATGCTCATAACATATTACATGTAATTGGAGGAGAGGACCATGATGATGATGAACATGGTGTAAATATGAAGGAACCAGGTGCTCATAGGAATGTGGATGAGAATATAGAGGAATAGGGTTTAGATGTGAATGAAAATTTAGAGGAAGGGGGGCATAAATGGATGAGAATATGGAGGAACAAGGTTTAGATGTGAATGAAAATTTAGAGGAATGAGGTGCACAAATGGATAAGAATATAGAGGAACAGGGTTCAGATGTGAATGAAAATTTGTAGGAATAGGGTGCTCATATGGATGAGAATATAGAGGAGCAAGGTTGACATTTTCAATCAAATTTCTATATCGACATTCTAGATGACCATCATCCAGTTGAAACTGAATCAAGAAATTGTTGCATTTTTATTGGTACTGATGAATATCTTAGTGGACATGAGGTAGGTGAGGCTTTGTATAGACCCGATTCAAATGTTAGGGATAATCCTAAAGATGATGCACATAGGTGGAGATTGGGAATGGAGTTCAAAAAAACAAAAGAATTTAAAAATGTTATTGTTGATTATGTAATACATACCAGATACAATGTTAAGTTAAAAAAGTGTGAGAGTAATCATATTAGGTTTGTGTGTATTGATGGATATAAGTTTTGTATGTTGGATATGATAAGAACAAGAGATATTTCAAGGTTAAAACTTATAACACCGATCACACTTGTTTCACAACAAACAAACCAGAATTAGTTTTTGTAAAATTCTTGATGAGACAATTCAATGATAGAATTTTAAAGAAGCCTAGTATCACAACCAAAAAAATGGTCGAATAATGTAGAGAAAAGCTTTATATTTTTGTTAATTTAAGCATGTGTACAAGAGTAAATAAGATATTTAGGAAAGAAAGAGCAATAAATTTTATTACTAAATATACAAAGTTGCAAGTTTATGTACATTAGTTGAAGATAAGCAATCCTGGATCAACAGTTGAGTTATAATTATCAAGAAATCAAGAGAGTTCGTTGCCACAGGAATTAATAAATGAAAATCTCATTACCATATTGATACTTCCTACTTCATTATTTTATGACATACAGTATATTAATACTTATTTATATTTTGTTGCAATTCAAAAGATTATAAAATTGTTTTAATTCCATGAAAAAAGGGTTGAAGCATTTGAGACTAATTTTTTGGATTGATGGATGCTTCCTAAAGATAGAATTATAAAGCAAATTTTTAAGTGCAATTGGTAGGGATGGTGATGGAGGAATGTATCTATTGTCCTAGGTAGTTTTAGAGATAGAAAACACAGATTCATGGACTTGGCTCATGAATTTATCTTACAATCATATCTAATATGCAAACGGTATGTTAATATGCTTACAATTGAAATCATTATATGAAAGAGGAACCAACATCTTTTTAATTTGACTTAGGGATTAGTCAGGGTTATAAAGGAGACTTTGTCGAATGCAAATCACCGAATGTGTGACATACATATATATCACAATTGGCATGGCCATTGAAAGGGAATGACCTCAGATAGTAGTTTTAGAATTGCACTTGGTCAACTTATGTTGAAGATTTCAACGAGCAACTGAAGAGACTTGACAAAATAAACCTTGGATTTGCTTCCGCATTACTTGAATATCCTAAAGGGAGGCGGGCAAGATGTTACCATTCTTGTGAAACTAAATGTTTGATAATTGACAACAATATTAATGAAACCTATAATGGGTAAATCCTACTAGTAAGGGACAGGCTAGTAATTGACATGCTCAAGACAATTAAAATAATAGTGATGAAGGGGATAAAAAAAGGAGATATTTTGTAGTTAGGTGGAAGTCAGATATTGCACCAAATATAAGGGTTATGGGAAGCATACTGTTAGGATTGGTAGACAACAAATGTTTAGTTTTTAAGCATAAGACCTATATAGATACACATGTAAACATGTGATTAGTGCAGTTCATCACTCAAAAGAAAAGCTTGAGACATTAATAGATTCATACTATAAGAAGGGTCAATTCATGAGCTAGTATGAACAAGTGTTACAACTAATTAAAGGTGAACTTTTCTAGCCTTTAAAAGATGTAGAGGTGATCCATCCTCCACCTAAAAGGGTATGCTAAGTAGACACAGCATTTCAAGAAGGAAACATCAAAATGAGCCAAAGAAAATGAAAAATCCAAAAAAAATTGTGTCAAAAAAGATAAGTGTAGAGATGTAAAAAATGTGGTAATTCTAGTCATAACTCCATAAAATGCAACAAGGACACCTCAACTTAACATGTTGAGGCTTCTTCATAGGTGTACACCTTACTTCAATTATAAGAATACAGTTTTATAAGCATTCAGTAACTAATGTTTATCATTTTGTTAATCAGGTTAGAACAAAGACAACTTCATATGTATAGCACTTTTTAGTTTATATTAATAATTATTGGCTTTACTGACTAAAAAAGTTTTTTTCATTACAACTATAGATAAACAACATGAATTTGGATAATGATAATGCTATATCGAGTCAACAAAATAATATTGTAAGGAATGTGTTTTTTTTATCAATTTGTCATAGTTGAAATAATTACAAGGTGCGTTTCTAATATTTTATCTTCAATTTTCTAGGCTGGTACATCTGAACATACCAATAAAAAAAAGTTTGGAGATATTGACCCACACACATTTCAATTATCATTTTAACCAAGGATTTGTAGTTCAGAGGATGTTCCTATATTACTTCACAATAATTAGAAGCTGAAGCAATAAGAAGGAGAAAGTCATTGATACAATCATCACAACCTAAACTTTTGCAGTCAAGTACAAATGACGCAAACATCGATCAATGATGCCTTAAAACATTTTTATATTTGTCCCATTGACTTTTACATATGTATGCTTCTAATAATGGTGACAAATATTTATAGTATATTAACACAATGTAGTCTAACTTTGACATTTTGATATTTCCCATTAATTTTTAAATATGCTATTAATAATGGTGACAAATGTTTGTGTTATATAAACGTAATGTAAATATTGTATTTTTTGGCTAGATCAATATAAGCTGCTACACATTCACTTAAACATCTCTCTCTCTCTCTCTCTCTATATATATATATATACTTTTTGGTGCATCTAGATCTTGTTTTTATGAATATGTCTTTCTCTTTGACAAAAGGGTCATTTTTTACAAGATATGTAAGAAGTGAATTATTTATTGTCTATTGGTTTTATATAGTAGTATTCTTTTTTATTCATTAAATAATTCATATATAAATTTTTATAACCAAAATTTGTTAATATAGTTGAAATTAATATTAACCATTACATTGTTGAAATTCAGTACAATATCCCCATAATGTAAGTACTTCTAATGTCCATTAACATAAACTTAATTCTTTTTTTTTTCTCTTTTCTCAATAAATTTATGTCCTCCTTCAAAGGCTTCATTTATTTTTCAAAATCCTTAGTTGTTCTTATTTCAATTGCCTTCTTTAACATTGAAAATTCTTTTTGTAATTTTTGAATCACTTCAATGGCTCTTTTGGTAAATTTTTCATTGTACCATTTGAAAAAGTTGCATTTCCTAACCTGAAACATTTAATTTCATTAACTAAACCTTAAACACAATTTTTAATCAAATAATAATAAATTCTCACTGGGTAATTAGGACATCCATAAAATCTCAAGCCAGGATTATGATCAGTCCATAAAGTCCTTTATGTATCCTTTAGCCAACAATAGCAAACCATATTACCTAAATTTAAACTTACTATTGCATTAGTTGATGGTGATGATTCCATCCATATACTAAAGAAAATCACAATGTAAATTTACCTACAAAGACAACATCAATGCCAAATATAAGATAATATTTGCTAGATGTTGAACATAAATCCTAAATGTCCCAACTTTTCCAACATAACACCACACAAGTCACTTTAATATGACACCCACCATTTAAAGGGTCATACATGTTCGTTAATACACTAACCAAAAGTAGAAAAGAATATATACAAAAAAATGTCACGCAAAAAGATCTTTTACAAAATTTGACGATAAAAGAAGAAAATAACTATTAATTCTTATGTCAATATTTGACCTGGGAATAGATTATATAGAGAGTTAACAAAGACAATCAAAGGAAGCTAGTTTTAGGAAACTACGAAGAAGGACAGAGGATTGAATAATATAAGTTGTCTAAGTTTTTTGGAGCTAAATCATGCCTACCATAAACCACTTCTTCTCATGTATACTAGCTCCGATCTTATAAATACAGGAAGCGTAGTATTTGCATCCAAAATAGCTATCAGTTTCAATACTTGTCATTTATAATATGCAATAATTCTAATACTCTAACCTTTTGAAATAATTATACATAAGAATCCATAAAACCAAAACTAGTTTATATCAGTTGATTGTAATTGGTAGATAATAATGCTTTTACATACAAGAAACATCTATATAAACTAGATTTGATCCAGGATTCTGCAATTTTTCAACATATGTTAATGCTACTAATGACCTTTGATCAACTAAACTCAAACTAGGAACACTCATTGGTTGAAACATTTAAATTCATCTATATGTAAACAACTTGAATTCAACTAGAAGTAGAAAAATTTAGAATATTTATTATAACTATACCATCTTTTTAATGACAGTCAAAGAGAACTACAGAAAGATGACATCATACCTCAACACTTAAAACAAGTTAAACATCCTTACAAAAGACGCAATAACGTAGCACATCATGACACTGCACAAGATAATTAGACCTACAACTATAGTAGTGGTGAGTCTAAGTCGATCTCACATAGATTAAATCCAATTACTTTCCTAAATTATACATATATGTAAAATAGGGGATTTTGGTTTAATGCAAATTAGAAAACAAAGTAAAAATGAATATATAAAAGCAACTCAAATTAAACAGCAACAAAGTGATAAAATTGATGAATAGTTTGAAATTTGATTCTTCGGTTTAATCTCGGCCTATGCATAATTTCACATATGTCATTGCATTATCATATTTCCACGTCTCTTTAGACTACTAATCGTGAATTAACAAGAAGCTCTGTTAATCCCATTTTTTCCTTAGGTCGTAGTTAATAAAGAAGAGCTCATTAATGATCCCTAACTATTGGATAACCTAGAATAAGCTCTTTAAGTTTAATTGGACAGCTGCCTTTTGATTGATAAAAACAGACCAATCTAAGCAATAATCACACAAGCTCGGATTATTTAACCTAGATTACGTTATCCTTAATGATATAATACCATTAGTTGACACAAATGAATTCAAACACGACTATTATGTATCATATTCAAAGTTCTAGCAATGGATTCTCATAAAAACAATTCAATAGAACGTTAAGATCATTCTTACACAATACCCAATCAATAAACACAAGATAATGTAAACAATCTGAAAAAGGGAAAGAAAACGACATAACGATATGCCTAAATGTGCTCCTCGATGTTAGGAAGGTTGGTCCTCCATCTTCTCCATCAATCTCTAAGAAATAGCTATGAATCGCCTCTAGAGATGTCAAAAATCGAAGAAGGAATGAAGAAAATCGAGTCTATAAGAGACCCCCTTTTCTACTGTCACAAAACAATACTTTTATAGTAAAAAACTAGGTTACAGAAGGTATAAGTGGCAAGTTCAAGTTCACAGGCGTGACTTAGTATGTCATGCCTGTGAGTATATGTCATGGAGTGTCACGCCCATGACAATTTTGTCATGGGCATGACATTGTCTCACGGTCATCACACCTCTTATAGCCATGACTTTACATATCTTCATTCCTTTTGGTATGTTCTTGTCTCCGCCTCATTCTAATCCTTTTCCTTCTTACTCTATGAAGCCAATTAAGTGTGAATCTTAAGAAGATGGCTCAACGAGCATGCTTTCGACTTACTTTAGCTATTATGCTTCCAAATTATACCTAAGATCAAATATGAACAAAAGTGAGTGTCTTAAGCATTTTAAAGAATTAATCACTAAGTGTCAAGAATTAAATGTATCAACAATTAAGCAAATATCATGTAATTAATTAGAACTATAGATATCTCAGTTAAAGTTGATGTCAGAAGAAAGTTGTAGCAACTACGTATCTTCAAGCAAAGTTTTAAATAATCATTCCTAATGACCAAACATTATAAACTTGATGCACGTAACATCAAGATACAACCAAATATCAGTCAACTAACGATTTTCTCCCAAGTTAGAATTAAAAAATTGAATTCTTAAAAATTGTAATGGGCAATTTGAATTAGGAGGAAGTGATAGTGGTTGAGAATGAAGCAGACATTTCATTCGTCCATTTTATGACATTCTTTTTGGAAATTTTGATAAACAAATAAAGCATGAGAAAAAAGAAGCAAAACACTTTACATTACCACAGATTGTCACAACAGTAAAGGGCAACGGTGATGAAGGGAGGCAAATGAGGGATACAAGAGTGATAAGCAAATGAGGGCGACTGAGGGATTCCCGACAACTGAGGGAAATTGAGGGATTCCATGCACAAAGAAAAACCAACGAATGAGGGATTCTAGACGGTGAAGATTGAGAATCAAAAGGATTCCAAATGGTGAATGAGGGATTTCAAATGGTGAAGATTAAGAATGAATTAAGGATTCTAGACAGAGGAAATTTGTTTTGTTAGGTTAATTAATTAGTTTAGTTATTAGTTAAGTTAATAGGTTATTTGTTTAAGTTAAGTTATTTTGTTAAGGTTAATTAATTATAGTGGGTCCCATAGGTAAAATTATTGATTTTTAGTTTAAGAAAATGGGTCCCATAATGCCACGCGAATATGACATGGTGGTGTAGGACCTGCCTATGTAATAAACGATGACCTAACAAAAAGTTGACGGCATCATATAGTCGTCAGTTTCTCCATTATTTTAGGGTTATATTTAAATGTTTTCCAAATGTTAATGTTTAATTTGTTCTCTCTAAAATGTTAGGGTTAAAATTTATTGGAGGATGTAAACGTTATGATCAAAATTGACCCTTTTGCCTCAAGAATTATTCATAATACAATTCCTTTAAGTCACTAGAAAAAAGAACTCCATCGAATCATAAAAGAATCGAGTTAAATGAATTACATGAAAGATGTTTATAATTGGATCAAAA
Source organism: Erythroxylum ulei (assembly GCA_027564395.1). NCBI lineage: Eukaryota > Viridiplantae > Streptophyta > Magnoliopsida > Malpighiales > Erythroxylaceae > Erythroxylum > Erythroxylum ulei. The sequence goes on from JANITX010000210.1 coordinate 48,326,212, forward strand.
AGTCATCAAAAACATAAAATCCCAATCCTTTACTTCCCTAATAACATTTAGATAAAATCATTAAAAAATCTAATTCGGCCAAATTATACATAATTTAATGCAATTCACAATTGAAAAACCTTAAATCAATCTTTAATTGAACTAATGAATCTTTAAATTTGAAATTTAATACATAAATAAGAAATTCCCATATGTCATTTAGGCAAAATGACAAAAAATTCAATTATGAAAAAATTGAACATAATTTAGTGCAATTCATGGTTGAAAAGGCTTAAATCAATCTTTAATTGAACTAATAAAACTCCAATATTTAAAATTATCTAGGATGTCTATGAAGAGGCAATTCCCAATTATGAAACCTTAATTCACCCTAGATGACAAATTGATGCAATTGAAAGGATAATGCATGAAATTAAATGAATGGACATGTATAAACATATTGGCAAGAGTGATTACTAGTTAAAGGAATAATTAATTGAAAACAAAATGTGAAATTAGGAAAATCCCCAAATGTGATGAGATTAGGGTTTATCATTAGAGTAGAAAGATGAATGTATGTTGCAAGTTGATGGGCTAGCTTTTTAAAGATATGAGAGGACTAACTTGGAGGGAGCATTAGGATCTCGCGAAAGAGAGGAGGTTGGCACCAGGGAGAAGTGGCAATCTAGAAGGAGCATTCTACAATCTTCAAGACTAAAGGGATGAGATGTTTATGAGGAAGAAAGGGGTTGGATGGAATGTTATTTGGAGGTTGAAAATGATTATGGAGGTGGGATTCTAAAATCTATTTTGTATAGAGAAGGGGAAGCCTATTAGCGGCCAGTGACAAAGAAAGAGGGAGACTTGTTGGTTTTTAAAACTTGACATATTGGTCAAATATTAGAAGATATTGGTCGACCAATGTATGTTATTGGTTGACCAAAGGTGGTGACCAATGTTTCCACAAACTCACTGGAATAAAAATATTTAAGGGATCAGATGATATTGGTTGACCAGTAAGTGATATTGGTCAACACTAAGTATGTTTGGTCGATCATTATAAGCAACCAAACTTTCCATAAACTCCCAAGAAAGAAAAACAATCTCAAATTTAGAAACATTGGTCACCAATGTGACTAGTTGCATGACCATTCATGCGATTAGATAGGGAGAAAACTCTCAGAAAAGAAAAATGTTATAGAATTAGGAATATTGGTTGACCATTGAAGGATACTAGTTGACCAATATAGCTATTTGGACAACTAAACTATAAATAAAATCTCGAAAAGGGTAAAAATGTAATTTTTGGGTACAATGGTTGACCAAACTAATATATTGGTCTACAAATGTGTTTTGAAACATTACAAAACAACCTCAAAACACATAATCAATCAAGAAAATGAAAGGGGATCTTTATCATATATAATTTCTCTCCTAATTAAACAAAATCTTATCCCTATTTAATGATTTAGAATAATTATTATCCAATTAATATAAATTCTATCTGAATAATCTTATTCTGTATATAGTCTCTAATTTTAGGTACTATGGTTCATACTTTAAAAATAATTATTAAACACTTTATTCATAATTCAAAGCCAAATATTAATCACCAAGGATTTAGACTCAAATTGACATATAAAAGTAAGTTGTCACATATTTCTAAATTATGAACTAATAATTACCTTATATTGAACATTGCTTATGAGAGATTTGAATTAAGATTCTTTATGAGTTTACAATCTATTGGAGGCTTCCTATCCTTCTCGTCCCTCTCATTTGGTTTAACAATTGTCTCTTTTGAAAAATCTTTGGTGACTAAATTCTCCACATCTATAACATCTTATAGAATTTCTTGGAAGCAAGAAAGTTAGGCTCATCATGATAAAATGCATAAACACTTTAATAATACTTAATTCAATAACTACCATCTTTACTAAATACTATTTGCTCTTTCTTTTTTAATAGCCTTACAAACTATAGTAATAAATGTGTTTTTGGAACCTAAATAAGCTTGGTTTTTTAGTTGTTAGGTTCTTTCTTCTTTTCAACACACTTGCTTGAGGGTTTATTCTATCCTTTGTTTTGAAGAGCAGAATTTTTCAATGTGCTCGTATTTACCACATAACATGCCATATGATTTAATAATATGATGATGACCTTTATGATTTTGATGCATGAATGCACTACTTGCTCTTCTATGTGGATACAAGTTATGGAAACTTCTTCTTTATATAAGTGATTTGAATGCTATCTTTGGAAAATGAAAAGTGATAGCATAATTGTATGTAAGAGACATGTTTCTTTCATTGTTATTGTATAAGTGAGATTATATGTTATCATACATTTTCATATAGAATTTATGCCTACTATTTCCTGGAGGGTGATGAATTCTAGGTTTATATTGAGAATGAAACATGAAGGCATGAGATTTGCTCTTGATGTGCGACCTAGTGGATGTGTCATGTGTGTGCTTAGATGTGGATACTCTATGTTCATTTATCATCCTAGGAATTGGTTTTTCATTATATAAATGCTTTCCTTTGACAAAAGTGGTCTAGGTGTTTGAAGCATTTCCATAGCTATATCTAATTCCATGCCTATTATTAGTACTCTTTTAAGCTCCTAACATATTTCTAGTTTCTCACTTCCTTTTGTGAACTTGGACAATGAGTCCTTAAGAGAATCAACTTCCTTCTTCAAATTTTCATTCCCATGCTTTAAAGCATCTAAGTTATATTTACCCACTATGGCTACACCTTTAGAAGTCTTGATTTTATGCAATTCACTCCTTATCTTTTCATTTTTCGCCAATACATCTAGGTTCTTTTAAACTTTTTGAGTTTGGAGTATGGTTTTTTCTTTTTTTGTGCTTATAATTTCAAGACTCTCAATAAGTTCATCATATGTCATATCAATGTCACTATTATTATCATATGATTTAAAGTTAGAGAGTACCCCATCGTCATTTTTTTCATTAAAGAATATGTGAGCTCAATCTCCTTCCGAACGCTCAGTTTTGAAGTCACTTGTGTCATCCTAAGTGGAGGTTTTAAGTGTCTTCTTTTTTCCTTTTTCCTTCTTTTCCTTCTTTTCATTTCTTTTAAAGTTGCCATTTTCTTTTGTAAGATGACATTGAGACTTGACATGTTCGAGATTCCTGCAGCCAAAGTAAATAATGTTGTTTGATTTGTGTTTTAAATCTATCTTATTCTTTAAGGAATTCTTTTTTGAGAATTTCTTATATTTTTTAGTAATTAATGCAATATCTTCTTCAATTCATCACTTTCACTAGATGATGTCTCTTCCTCGTCACTTGATTCTTCCTTTGAGGCTTTCCTAAACCTGATTTGTTCCTTCATGAGTAACTTTTAAAGCATGTCAAATTTTATTAGTCGTTTCACACATAACGACTTTATTGAATTCATTTCTTCCTAATGAAAAAAAATAAAATGTGGATGACTTTATTATTCAAAAAGTTTAATTTTTTGTTTTGAGGATCCTATTCCTCTTTTAACATAGGAACTTTTCTATCATTTATAGTTTTAATAAAAATTATATGAACCACCTGAGATAATTGCCCATATGTTGACATTTTCAACCATCAAGAAAATTTTCATTCTTATTTTCAAATAAAAGATAGTCATTTCGATATTAAAAGGGGCTCTACTAATGTTTTGACCCTTTTGATTAAAAGATGATGAAGATGCTTATAAGTCATTATGATATTTGCTCTACGATTTTGTTTGGAATACTAACCCTATAAACTCGTCCTAATACCATTGGTGATCCCCTACAGGAACCAAGAAGGGGGTGAATTGGGTGAGTTCAAGATTTTTTATTAACAGGTACTAGCTTATAAAAATAATGCCCACAAATTATCACAAATGTAAGAATGAAATAAAAATAAAGGAATTTAACTATGTTCATAAACAATAAAGTAAAGAGTAAGGGAGAGAAATGCAAATCGATTTACAGCAGTTTGATAAACATTCCTTGCCTATGTCCACTTCCAAGAATCGTCTTGAATTTTCACTACAATTCTTCTATTAAGGCAAAGAATGACCTTTATATAATCTTTTATTTTGGCGAAGAGGAAACTTCTTTTCAGTCTTTCTTCAAAATAAAGAAACCTCAAACCACTTTAAGTACTCCCAATGTAATGATCACAAACCCCAAAAATAGCTTACAACTCAAACTTATTCGCTTGGATATTTTGATAATCACAAAATGGCTCACACGCTTAAATTGTGACAATGAATGCTTAAATGAGTAAAAAATATTTATAAATATGTATAAAAGATATTCAAATACTTCTTAATAATAAAATCAACGAAAAAACATGTAACATCCCAGATCACCCACTTACAGATATTGTCCGCTTTAGGCCTTAACCTAGCCAAGTCCTCATGGTTTTGCTTTTCCCGAGGCCTTCCTAAAAGGTGACCCATCCTAAAACTACTCTCACCTGAGCACATTTAACCTCGAAGTTTCGATAGGATCCGGTCTATTAGGACATGGAAAACGCGTCTGTAAGGGAGAGGTATCCGTATCCTTATAAGGCATACTTTGTTCCCCTCTCCAACTGATGTGGGATCTTATACTCCCCCACTCCCCTTAAGGTCATGCCCTTTTTAGGGTCCAGCCTAGCTGGCACAACGGTTCAGATACCAGCTCTGAAACAATTGGCCAATCGTGTGCTGGGCACAACTGATTATGATTAAGCGACCCTCGTACCCTTGACGCTAGTATATGAAAGTCAAGTCGCCGTATCGACACCTTTCTACGGGACTCGCTGGTGATTCCACACCTAGGGTTTGGACACCGACGAGGTCATCACCTAGGGTCATGACGCTTTTGTCAACTGTAGTCCAGACTCACCACGGATGAAAGTCGAGCCAACACAAAGTATCGGTGGGTGTGCACATTAGTTTGGCCGACTAATGGTGTCACACATGATTGTT
>JANITX010000210.1:48331254-48347224 GCA_027564395.1 Erythroxylum ulei
TAAAAGGTCTTCCCAGTACTGGGAAGGAGAGCAAAAGAACTTACATTTTAGATGATAAAGTTGTCATGCAAGTTTGAACTAAGGGCTCTATATTGGTGACCCCAAAATCAAACTTCTGAGCAATGTGGTCCAAATGTTGAACAGCAATCTTAGAAGCCGTCTCATAGCCCTCAGCAATACGGGTGGGATGAATTCCACGTTCTAGCAACTTCTCAGCCTGCTCTAATAGCGCACCAGCCATAACAACAACACCAGTGGTGCCATCACCAATTTCGTAATCCTGACTTCTAGACAATTCAACCATCAGCTTAGCAATCTGGTTGTCCACGTCCATCTGCTCCAAGATTGTAGCACCATCATTTGCTGACGACAAAAGTTTAAAAAAAATCAATCTTACTTCTCTAATTTTAGTCCATATAATAATAAAGCACACAAAACAAAGAGAAAATGTAACACCCACAACCAGTATTAAATAAAAATAAAACCCTTGCACTTCACAAGCGATCAAAACTCTAGCTTTCAAGTCAAAAACAGAGAATGCTCATCGATCTTCAAATTTAAAGTTGTAATTTTCCAAACCCAATTCACAATACAAGCAAAGATTGAGTCTTTAAGTTCCTTAAGAGTGTATTTGGCAAGTAAAGCCACAAAGATCCTCATCAGCCAAACAACTACATTCAAAAAACACATTTTAAAATGAAGAAGGACAGACTGATGGTGACGTCCCCGTCTGGACTCTGAAGCATCTTGTCCATGCCCTTAGGGCCGAGAGAAGTGCGGAGGATGCGAGCCACCGCTTTGCCGGCGGAAATGTTGGCTTTCTGAGCATCGAGGCCTCTGAGGCGGGTCTTTTGCTCTTGTTCCTTCAATATTATGAAGGGTCTCCCGAACTCGTCGAACGCTAACGCCATTTGTGCTCTGAGAAGAGTTTAGAAACCTCTCTCTCTCACTCTAAGAAGCTATATAGTGTCCGTAATGTCACAGTGAGTAAGTTCTCGCGGGTGCTTTTCTAAAAGCCCTACCCACAGGCCCAATAGACAATAATAAAGGTGAGAGGGTAATATTTTGTTCGTAATGTTTAAATAAGTGTATCAAAATTACAAAATCTTATTCTGAGGGTAGATATGGATCATTGATCATTCTATATGATAAAGGAGTGAGTGGAATCTTACCCTACGTACAGTAAAATAAAAATGAAATTATTTCTTTTAATTTTTTAAATGTTAAGATCATTTAAACTTTATAATATATCATAACCACATAAATATTAGGAATTTCAAAATAGTTTAACTTAAACTATTCGTTAACATGTATAACATAAAATTTAATTCCTTAATCATCTATTAAAATTGAATCATATCTTTGTACAAGTTAGAAATTGATTTTAATTAATTTTTAAAAGGTAAATCTCATTTTTCTCTAATAAAAGAAATCTCAAATCATCACAGAAGAATAATAGTATAATATTCTCTCTAATTACTTCAAGACGATGAATCCATTATTGACTTAGTCAATTATATTGATATGATTCATACTATATCCAAATATCATTAGTTAAGCTACCTTAAATAGAATACGTTATAAATAGTATCAAAACATAGTGATCCTCATTTGAGATATTTCGATAATGATCAATTATACAATCATTGTAATGAGGACATTCATAAATATACAAGTTATGTTTCATTTGAGATCTTTAATATCGGCTAGAACTTATCATCTAATAAATACACTCAAATTTGTTTAATCATCTCGATGCTTTAATTTGTGAGATTAATTATTTTCTTCTTAAAAAATATAACGTGTTATTTTTATTGTTCTATTAATATTGCACCTTAATAAAGTTATAACTAAGAATAATACTTAATTATAATTTGAACATCATAATGTCAATTGCACATAAATTAATTAAAATATTTTATTTTTGTATTAATTATTAAATATAATTAACAACATTATATAAAGATAAATAATATCATTATTAATTAAATAAATAATATCACACATAAATTTTAACCAACAAATTGGCTAAGTATAAGGGCACAATCCAATCTAATACTATTATCATTAACTTCCCTATTTAATTTGGAACCAAAATTTCTATTTTAGTCATTTTTTTTGGTTTGACTTTGCCTAAAATACCATAATGAAAAATATGATAATTCGTTCATATTAAACCTTAGATTATGTACTTTCTACTTTGAGTTTCCAACCCAGTAATGTTTTGACTATAATACTGTACCGATTAGTATAAATTGTACAAGAAAACAATACAAGACTAAAATGAGTTATAATATACTAGATATTTCGACCAAATTATAACATAAATCTTGGCTTATCTTAATTGTAGCAATTAGTATAAAGATTGAGGTTGGAATAATAGAAAATAGTAGATCAAAATTGTAAAATAGGAAAAAAGTTGAAAAGCTAAAACCAAAAAAATATTTAAATACATGTAAACATAAAATAAATTTAGATAATAGTTATCATTAATTAGCTTGTTTGAATATTATAGCTTCCTGATATAATCATTAATTAGCTTGTTTGAATATTATGTTTGATGCCTTATTTATTCAAAATCATCACAAAACCTTTATTTAAAAAAATATTTTGTTCACTGGAGCCATTCTATTATCTTTATTTGTGTATAAATTTATTTCTCTTTTTCTTGTCTAAAATCATTAGTTACATCATCAACAACCTCTGTTCTTAATTCCATAACAAAATATTAAAATAATAGTGAGCGAGAGAAGCTCTACCTTCTGTCTATGCTTCAGTCTCATGATCTATTTGGTTCTTCTCTCAATAGTATTCCATTTACATATTCCTTGAACTCTCCTTGTTTCTATTTTATTTTTTGTTCTCTCTTCTTCTTCCTCTTCCAGCTTATTCACTTTGTTCTTGTTCCTTGAGTTGCTTTCTCAATCTCACTTTCCATTGTTAATTCATTTTCCCCCATTGTTAAAGCTATTTAAGGTTATGATTATTAATGGTTAGTATGATTATTATTATTATTAGTATTATTTCTATTATTATTAGTATTATTATTTTATTTTTCCCTAATATTATTACTATATTAATTAATTTTAATTTGATTTGATTTTATCTTTTTTGGTTAGCTTGGCTATTTTAATATAATTTTACTTTTATTTATCATTTTTATTTAATTTTTTTGAAAAAGGAAATAGAATTAAAAAATAACTAGGAGAGTTTTACAAAGCAGATAAACATTGAAGGTAGGTACCCTGATAAGCATATATTACAGGTTCAAAAATAAAAAGACATAATTGGCTAAATGATTGGTGATAACATTATAGGTTCAGTGAGGAGGATATTCTTAAGTTGCAATATTGATGCAGATTTTGTAGAAAGATAAGTTCCTGTATTAGCTATAGGATCGCAACTTTCAAGGTCTAGATGGAGACCTATGTGGCCGTAAATCTTCAGAGGTTCCTTTCATGCCATATATTATAGATATTGACGCTAAGAGCTGTGGTATGTATCAGCTGGTCATTTCGTGTGTGAGGATTCTAGTATAAGATGCGATGGAGTATGTCTAAAAAAGAGTCTCCCGAATTAACCCATAGGCATTTCGTGGTGATGTGAACCCAAATATCTTTGGTAAGAGGGCATTCAGAAAAGAGATGATTCCTAGATTCTTCATGTACCAAGCACATTGGGAAAGATTTGTTGACTTGTAAGAAAGGCAGACGATAGGTAGTATTGAGTTTATTTTGGACAGTCAACCAGAGAATAAAGGAGATTCTCGGCATTAAAGCTTTGCACCACACTATCTTAAACCAGTCGACCTTGCTACCATGTCTTCCTAACATATGCATTATATCTTTGTTAGTAAGGTGGTGCACTGGTTTATCTTTCCAGAGAAATGAATTAGATAAGCCAGGATTTAAAGGTGTACTAGGTTGTAAGTGATGCAACCGAATTGGAAAATTCTAAGAGTTATCTTGTATCAAGGAGTGGAGTTTGGTGTGTAGTGGGAGGATTGGAGTACCTGAATGTGGGAGTGAAAAAATCAGTTGTCCCTGACTAGACCAATTATCTTACCAAAAAAAGATTAGTTTCCCATCAACAATCTTGATGGACATTTCTTGCTGGACCATATCTCTTAGTTGGAGAAGTTTGTTAAGAAAGTGTGATTGTGATGGAGTTTTCTGGATTGCCTAAATACTTGTCCCTTTAAGGAAATAATAATGTAACCATTTGATCTAAAGGGATGTTTTATCAATCAAGATCCATCAGAACTGCTTGAGAATCAATGCTTGATTAGTGGTTTTGATGGAACATAAGTTAAGGCCACCTTCATCTTTCGGGGAACATAAGTCCGTCCATTTAACCTTAGCTACACCTGAGGAGCCATTCCGATAACTCCACAAGACATTCTTGAGGATTTGTTCAGTTAATTTGATGACACTTTGGGATAAAAATATGTGGGAACTCCAATAAATGTGCATTAAATTAAGGACATATTGGATGAGTTGCACTTTTCTGGTATAAGAGAGGGATTTGTTAACCCAATATTGAACATGCTTCTTGATCTTTTCGATTAGAGGTAGACAGTCCAGAAGGCTAAGTCGTTTTATGGATACCGATAGGCGAAGATATAAGATAGGAGGAGATTTATGCATCATGCCCATAACTCTTGCTATAGAATTTTCCAGATAGGTTACACTTCTAGAGAGATAGAAATGGCTTTTATGTAGGTTGCTCTTCAAACCTGAGTATAGTTTGAAGGTGTCTAGAGCGCGCATATAAGTAAGGATGGAAACCATGTTTACCCTACAAAAAGAAGAAAATCATCTACAAAGTAGAGATTAGTTAGAGCAATTTTCTTTCATTTCGTATGGTGATTGAAATTTGGTTGTTGTTAGACTTCTTGTTTGATAATGGCATTAAGGATCTCCATGTATAGGATAAGAGAGAAGGGGATAGAGGATCCCCCTGTTTGAGTCCCTATGCAGCTTGGAAGAATGTTATGGGACTGTCATTGATGAGAACAGAAAAAGTAGCTGATGAGACACATTCTTTAATCCACTTGATGAACTGAAGAGGAAATCCAAAAGCAATAAGCATTTTCCACATGAAATCCCAACTAATGCTATCAAATGCCTTAAAAAAATCGGTCTTCATTATACAACTTGGGGAGCTGTGTGTAACATCCCAAATCATCCGCTTATGGTTATTGTCCGCTTTGGGCCTTGGCCTAGCCAAGCCCTCACGGTTTTGCTTTTTTCGAGGCCTTCCCAAGAGGTCACCCATCCTAGAATTACTCTCACCTGAGCACATTTAACCTCGAAATTCTGATGGGATCCGGTCCGTTAGGCTATGGAAAACGCGTCTATAAGGGAGAGGTATCCGTATCCTTATAAGGCATACTTTGTTTCCCTCTCCAACCGATGTGGGATCTTACACTCTCCACCCCCCTTAAGGCCCTGCCCTCTTTGGGGTCCAGCCTAGCTGGCACAACGGTTCGGATACCAGCTCTGATACCACCTATAACATCCCAGATCACCTATTTACTGATATTGTCTGCTTTGAACCTTGGCCCAACCAAGCCCTCACGGTTTTGGTTTTCTCGAGGCCTTCCCAGGAGGTCACCCATCCTAGAACTACTTTTACTTGAGCACATTTAACCTCAGAGTTCCGATGGGATCCAGCCCATTAGGCCATGAAAAACACGTCTATAAGGGAGAGGTATTTGTATCCTTATAAGGCATACTTCGTTCCCCTCTCCAACCGATATGGGATCTTACACTCTAAACAACACAATATATGTAAGCGGGTGATCTGGAATGTTACAAAACACCTATTTATAGTGTTTTGGGACAATTCCTGGTTATTGGAGCTAAGAACTAGCCGTTACAACAACTATATACGAACCATTAATCGACCAGTAAGCATATTGGTCAACTAGTATGTAAAAGTTTTAGATTCACTAACCATTGGAATGGTGGTTGACTAATAGGCATATTGGTCGACAAATATAGCGCATTGGTTGGCCAATACATCAACCAATATTATAGTAAACTCTTGATACTTCAAATTTAACAACTTCAACATATATTAATTGACCACTAACATATATAAGTCGACCAATCACTCCAAATACATGATTTTAACACCTTCAAATACTCAAACTCAATTTGAAAAATGTAATTATGAATTAAAAATTTCAAAATACTTCCCAAACTTTGTTTGAAAGATTAAAAGGTTTTTATATTAAAAGCAAAAGTTTTAATTTCTCTTTATGAATGAAAAGACTCGTGTGATGAAGTGAAGTGAAAAAATTATACACATGGAGCCTTTTAGACTATCGAAAACAAACAAGATGAGCTTTCAATAAGTAATACATAAAATAATTTAGATGTATCATGATCTTCTTCTTGACTTAATTATGATATTAAGGATTGCAAACTTTGTCTTTTCTTTTATAATCTTTCGACAAGGTGATATTTTGTTCTCATATTTCTTCTCATCAATAACATTAAACTCATTAAGTTAGTCAAAAAAAAAAAACTCATTAATAGTATTTATATTTTGTTATCATTAAAATATCGATTATAACTTTCCTTAATTTGACAAAAAGTTGATTAATTCAAACGCAGCATTTGAGTTAATAATTAGGCTGAAAAATGATAATATAGAAACAAGTCGTTTGTTACTTTGTTTAGTAGTCCAGACGTTAAACGCTTAGCAATCCTTCCTTACTTGCAATTATATGCAACTGTTGTGTGACAAATGCCTCTCTTAAGTAATAATATAATTGATTTCTTTCTTTTTTTGTAAATTCTCTTCTCTGTCTCTTGGTCTTCCTTTCTTCTTGGGTATTCTTTAATTAGAACAAATTTGTACAAGTCCCCTTGTCATTCATGCTTTAGCCTGATATATTATTTTCCCACAAGTTGCATAAAGATTGGAATAGAACAAAAACCAAAACAGAGCTGCTCTTTTGGATGCTATGAATAGCTTTGTTTTGCACAATTACGAGCTTGACTTTGTTCATAGTGACTACATTCCAATTATTCGTTAATCACAATCAGATAACCATCCCTAAGGAGTCTGACAGATTCATCTTTTGCTAAAATTAGAATCTTTTTCTAGTTAACTACCCTGAATCCTAGCCTTGATTGAACGGGAAAGGTACTCTCCATATAGCACTATACACCCAACATCTCCAAATGAGGGGTTATGATGCAAACAACTATACTCTTGGCACTGTGAATTTACCTAGTCCAGCAGGATGATGATGAATGGGAGGTAAATCAGTGGTGGTCAGCATTTGAGGAATTGACATGCCTCCTGAGATTACAATTTCTGCATCACAACAAACATTTTAGCAGAGGTAGTCTTAAAGAAACAAACACTCAAGACATACTCACCAATTCCCTCTCTAACTGAGAGATTAGGCCGCAGTATATCTTTTGTGCTCATAAGGAAAACGTCCCCAAGATAAAGGTGGTTTGTTGGCACATAAACACAACATAGGTCCTCTGCACCCATACTTCCTCGAAGAATAACAGAAGATGTGATGAACCCAAATGCATATTCCCCATTACGTGGATGCCTTATGATGGCCACTTCCTTGAAGGCATTAGAATTCTGATCTGTACCCGAAACTTGACTTCAAAGTCTAACCCTTTTAGTCACTAAGATACAAAGATAGATAGTTACACTCACCTGGTGATATCGCTGCACTTATTTGTTTGGAAGCCGAGTAAATATAGCTGATTAGAGGCATTTTCTTAATAGCCCACTCTCCCAAACTAAGAACAGAAGCTCCTAACCATGATGACATGAACACGCCAACCAGGAAGATGAAGGTAATGGAAGTCAAGAATCCAAGACCTGCACATCAGTTGACGAAATATTATACAATAGCAAAGGGTCTTACCTAGTAGCAACCATGCTTCTCTTAAATAGCAGGTTCTAGGATGAAGATGGAATTCATGAGCTTGCAAGGCGACAACTTTCTTATAAGAAAACAATTATTTCTGATTGTACTTAAAGATTCTGTTTAGGGCTGTGATAAATCCCTACCCTCAACTAACATTTTACTATAATAGCCCAAAAGGGACCCTTGGGAATAATTTCTTTACTCTTAGATGCCAAATGAAAGCAATGCATCATTAGAGCTGCCATTGGTAAATTAAGGCGTGCATTCTTTTCGTAGGTCCAAACGCTTTGAGAAAAGAACGAAGAAAATCTTTCACCCACCTCGATCCCATTACTTCATTATGATGATATTATGTACACGAGAGACCTATCTCACTGAACAAGAAAATGAAATGTTGGGGGGGTATGTGATACGCGTTGATTCTGGAAGATAACTTGGAAAATGATCATCCAAATGCTGCTATTATTCACGATTAATCACTAGAAGCCTATCTCAAATTCAAACTACGTAGTCATGTACTCTGTCTGGTGTTTCCAATAATCACAACGATTATTTTAAGAACTGATTAAATCAGAAGAAACTTATGTGACCAAAGGAAGAAAGTACAAACCAAATATGTTGATTCCAAGATGAGCATAGATGGGAGAGAAGAATCCATCCATAAAATGTATAAACCACCAGGTTGTGCAGAATGTGATGGCTATAGGAAGTAGAATGACGCTGCAAAACATAAATTAGAAAAAAATGTATTTATGTAGTATATGAATTTGGGTCAAATAAGGAACATATTAAAGCAGAGAAGCTAACCATCCTGACATAAACTTTTTCCAAGCCCAGCTACGGATAACTTTGTAGAACGCCTGCACCAAAAGCCGATTATCTTAGACAAGCAAAATGAAACTGAATAGAGATTCCATGGACTTCCCTGTCATTTGTTTGTTCTTGTCAATGAAACTTTTGTCCAACCTTTTGATGAATCTTATCCAACATATAACAAAAAAGAATCAAGATCATTCTTAAATAAGTCTCCACAATCGCAAGAATCAACAAATATAAAAGGAGAGAGTAATCAAAATTTTCTAAATCACACATACAATGGTTCTTTTTGTAATGCAGTCAAATCCCAGAACACAGAATCCAAGCAGGGAATAGGGATTAGAAATTGAATCAAAAGAGAAACTGAACCTCTTTTCCGGAGGCGTGATGAGAAGAAGAAAGAACAGGAGTGACCGACTCTGAGGACGAATTTGAGCCTCCGTTAACGTTCTCTGGATTTTGCTTAACTTGGATTGGTATTAAACGCTCTAAATCCCTCTCTCTGCTTGCCATTTCTTACTTGGTTTTCATGTATCAATTAATTCCCTTGTCTAAATTTCTCCTTTTCTTCGCCTTAGCGCGTGACCTGCCATGCCATTAACGAACTTTGCGTGCTTGTCGGTCAGTACGGACATCAAAACTAAACCCAAATGTTAAAACCATTACAGTTTCAATGGGCTCCAAATGATTTGGTCTTTTATTCATTTGATGCGATCATCTCTTATCTCTTGTGCTAAGTTTTATTTCTTGTACTGTGCCGTAGAGAAAATGAATCAAATTCATAAGTTACATTTGGTTTTCTGATATCCTACAACACAAAGAAGTTTACAATTTTTGGTTCCAAGTCCAACGCATAATAATATCTAGTGGGTACTATACTATCGCAGTTCCACACATGTTGGATAAAGTTAAAAACATAAATTTGAATCAGATACATGAGAACTTATTAGGTAACAGAACTAAGTTTCAAAATTCACCAGAAAACAAGAACAAATTGGAATCCCCAACTTCTACAATCTCTAATTAAAGTGGCCTAATATCGACGTGAAAACAACAAAAAATTGGAATCCCCAACTTCTACAATCTCTAATGAAAGTGACCAATCACCTAATATCAACGTAAAAAATGCATGAATTCAACATTTATAAAATGCTCTGAAAACGAAAAGAAAATGAAGTTTTCCAATGGCGACCAGCGAACGAGGTTTCACTGTTGCTTCGCTGTCTTCACCCTTTCGCGGTGAAAAGTTGAAATATCATTCAATCATTCACTTGGGTCGATCTCAAGATTAAAGCTTTGTGTGAGTTGGAGACAAAGGGAGCCCATTTCGGTGCCTGAAGATTACGAGAAGAAAAGAGAAAAACGACAAAAGAAAAGGTGAATTTTTTATAGTGAATAAATGATAACAAGGTCTAAACTTGTGGAACAACTGAAGCTGATCGAGAAACTAGGGGACTACCAGATCGCATAGCAGCACAAGTGTATGCTCTCACAATCTTCTCCCCAAAGCCCCACATCACTTCCCGGTATATGCATCCCTCTGTGTAACTCCTTTTTTTCTTTTCCTATGTGGTTTTCTTGTAATAGTTTTCGTGGGTGTTTTCGTTTTACGTGAAGTCAGTCTTTTTGTTGGATAAAGGAAATTTTTGGTGTATGTGCTCATTCAAAGATATGATACCCTGAATTATACAAGCTACTGTTGATCTTCGGATAAAGATTCCTTTTTTATCTCTTGCTTCGTATTGATGCATTTAGAATATGTTCATCGTAGGCAAATTTTATGATAGATTGTAGTAGATTTATTTCGTTGGTTTGCCGTCTTCTGAAGATATCAAGTATTATTTGACGGGATCTTAGCGTTATCATACTGTATGAAGCAGGGAAGTTTTCCCCACTTATCTTATTGGAACTTGGAAGAGTTTTTGCAGTTGAGGACAATAGAATCCAGAACGGAAGTTTTACTAGAATCCAGAACGGAAGTCTTACCTTCTCTATTTTTGACTTATTCTGGCACCTTGGATTTGAGTTTTAAGATTAGGAATGAGGATGCATGAATTGATTCATTTGCGCTTTATGTTTGAATTTAAAGGTTCCATTTTCCGCTTCTAATTGACGTTGGTTGACCAATATAAGTTTAGCTTCAGGTTTTTTTGTTGGTCCCAACTGTCTGTTCTATTTTAAACTTTAGTTTTAAGTTCTATTGTAATCTCTTGTTATTAGTTCACGTTTAAACATTTCATGTCAATATCATTCCCATTTTTATAACTTTGATCTTAGGTCTTGATGTAAAGTCATCTTATTCACAATGAGAAGCAGTAATGGGTTTAGTTGATACTGTCATCTTTTGTCAAGCTTTATCATTTTATCTGATTATTCTTCATACACTTTTGTCAGTACCCTTCCTCTTGTGTTGCATCCTTTACAACTGTATTCTAATTCCATTCTTTGTTTAATATAAATTCATAGTATAGATGTAGAAACCATTCGATGCAAAGAATCTAAAATTGAAGGCTCATGTGAAAAGTCTTCATGGTAACCATAGACTGGAAGCTCATGAACTCTTTACAAGATGTTTCTAATGTTGGACCGTTAGTAGTATATTTCATGGTCAATTCATTTAGAATTAAATCAAAGTTGCTTGCTTATGAATCCTTTGTTTCACTTCTCTGTTTTTTTATAACAGTAAGAATCTCAAGTACTCGGTATAGCGAGTTTTACCTCTTGTAAAGATTCCAAAGTGCTCTAAGGCTGGCATGTGCTCTTATCTGGACTATGAATTTCTTGATGCTAATTAAGTTGGAACTTCATCTCTTAATGTAAAAAGAAAATGAGGATTTCATGTATACAGGTCTGAGTATTTCATTAACAATCCCTTAAAGTTGTGGAGCAGAAAAAAAATGTCATAGGTTCTATTAGTTTAGGATCTGGGATTTATTATCCCAGTATTTTCCATGTCTATGATTACAAGCTGGAAATGTAAAATTGACACCTTGAAAATTTTGTCAATTTGTTGGAGAAGTTGATATTAGGAGATATCATTCCATAGAAAAGCTGCTGAACCTGAGGGTACAACTTACACCTATCATCATATGGAGGTACAATATAAGGTGGACAAGTTTTGACTAGATGCCAGTTGACAAGATCTGTTGATATATAGATTTCATTTCTTCCTGGATGACTATAATAAGTTCAAGAATGAACCTTAACTTGTTAAACAACTGCCACACGTTGCGCATACTGTAGGATTCAATGCTCATGTTTGTTTATGAATAAATCTGTTGGTGTACTTGTTAACGTTCTAGCATAATTGTGTTATTTGGATTACATCTGAGACTGCTGTTAACTTCATGCAGAGCAGATGTTATTTTGGCCTTCGTGTTCACCTTGCTCATCATATCATCATACATGGCAATATATTTCAGCCACTTATGGGTTTCTTTTCTCTTAATCTCCTTGGAATTCTTCTTCCTATACGCATGAGAATTTCTAGACAAGCACTAGCACGCAAAAGAGAGATAAGATTGCTATTACCTTTGTCCATGAACATGCTGTAGTCTTCAAGAAGATCAACTGTAAAGCATCGAATGCAGAACTTGGTCAACCAGGATATTCCCTATTTGCTGAGATAGATGTTATGACTCCGTTACCCTCTTTCATAACTGCTACGTAATAGCCAAAAGATCTCCGCCCACAGTCTTCATTCATGTGTAGATGCCGTACATTTGAGCAAGGTGAAAGGTTAGTATCTATTGAATATTAGTTATCTTGTAATTCGTTATCGTTTGAGGATTTTCTTTTTGATACATCTTGTAGATTGATCTAATAATTTTGAGTGTCGTTGCTTCTTGTTTTGGATAAACCAACCTGAGATACGGCCCAAATATTCCAAGTGCTACCACATAAATCATGGCTCTAGCTTTAAATCTGGGAAGAGTTTTGCTTTGAATGCATTAAGACGGCAGATAGGATGCTGACAAAAGTTTAGCACCATCTAGGGATACTTGAAGGTTCCTAAGTATTGACCAAACTAGCAAGAACGAAATGGTGAGTTTGGTGCTTGTTGTCAAAATCCAATTTTGTGTCTGTTTTATTCTAAGTTTTATGATATTCAAGATGCGTTTTTAGGAAAGAAATATACATGGAGATTAGCTAGGAGTTGATGGTAACAGTGGGTTAGGAACTTAATTGGTAAGTTTTTGCAGTAGTTAGTTATCTTATTTAGGAAGTTCATTATTTTCATATCTTTAGTAAGAGAATAAGTTAGCATATTCCCCGTTCTATTTTAGTTCCCAAAAGCTCCATATATTCAACCTATGTAAAGGGTATTACGATGAATAAAAAAGGGGTTACAGTTTTCCTTAAAAACTGTTGACAGATAGCGTTTCACCTAGAAAGGGGAAGAACTCTAGTAAGGGAATAAAGGATTTTTTCTGTGAGTCGTACCGTGACTAGATCCTCGAAAAACACACATCAAGCCGAATGGATGTGTTCATGAGAAATGTCGAGTAGAGGCTGTCTATGGTGGACTGTCAGCAGTCCGGTGAAAAGTCCTTGAACTTGTAGTCGGAGTGGATTTTGTGGGAGTTAGAGGGGCGGGATAAGAACAATAAGGTGAGGAGCAATAATCACAAGGTGTGAGTAGTTCTTTGAAAATTAGCGAACGTCTAAAGAAGGTCGAGGTGGGAACATTCTATCTTAATGGAGAAGTACATATGTGGTTTTACAGAGTGAAGTGAGACGAAACGGATATGGATTGTGTGACATTTACAAAGCAATACCACATGAGGTTTGAGCCTCCTACGAGCCTCAACCCTCTAGGTGAATTGACCAATTTAAAGCAGATAGGAACAGTGGAGGATTGTCAGGAGTTCTGATCTTTGTTGAACTGAATCACAGAGCTCAGTACAAAGCAGCATATTAGTCCATGCCTTGTTTGGTAAATGGCTGATTAGCTATTTTTGGCAAATAGAGAGGTATTTGGTTGTTTGACCATGTCAAACCTTTGATAATTATGTTTGGTAATCAGTTGATTGAGTTGATAGATTGAAGCTAATCTGTTGTTTTTGAAGCGTTTTGTTCCAGCAGTTGAGAAATTAAGGGATGAAAAGACGATTGTGCCCAAAAATTATTACAAATAAAGATAGAGATAGATAAACATAAAGTATGAATTCACTTTACTCGAAGGTAAAAAAACTCTGGTTTATTAAAAAAGTTAAACCAAGTTGAAATGTTTTCTTTGATAAAATTTTGTGTTTCATATCAGTATCATTATTTTTTTAAAAAATATTCCATTTTTAATTAAATAAAATAAGTATAATTGGATTTGATAATATACAATACAAAAACTGTTACCAAATTATTTTATACTAACCTATTAATACTTGGATAAAATTTTATAATGAAGAAGAATTAAATTGTTAAATTAAAAATATATTTTTATATTAAAATATTTTTAAACATAAAAAAGTTTCTACAAATAGTTATTATGTCAAAAAAATTATTTTAATATTAATTTTAATAGATAAAATTATTAAAAATCTTTTTTCAATTTTAGTTATAAGATAAGACTAATTTTATTAAAGGATTACATTTTCATATAATTAAAAATAATTTCTATGCTCATTAACGAGTACATTATTTCAGTTTATTTTTAACATTAATTTAAATAATTATTTTTTATTTTGAGCATAGGCAAATAGGTTTTAATTTATTTAATTTTGATTGATTGACTGAAACAAATTAAAACGTAAGCATAAAATTGGAATTGAATAAGCATTTATTGATGGATCAAAATAGAAATTGCTTCTAGTTTAATAGAAGTTGGACGTCATTCGTAGATTATAATAAACCTTTGCTTTAAATGATGATGTTTGATTTCTTTTGCTCTGTTTAATTTCTTACGAGAATATTCAAAGAAATACTAAGATATAATAATATTTATGTTCTTATAAATCTTTTTTTAAGTCATACCTTTATAGGTTATTTTATACATAAATAATTAATATTAAATAGTTAATTTTATCAAACATCTTTAAATAAAAAGTTGATGTTGTTTGCTGGTAAAATTAGCTATATTATTTGCTATCAGTTAATCGCAGATAGAATTAACTAACATTTAACACAATCTTCTTATTGTCAAATGGGACTTATTTCTTATCTATGGATAGAATTGCAGGAATTGAGCAACTTAAAAGTTGCGACGAAGCTAACCCTTAAACAGGTTATTTTAGGGAAGAATCATAGGGAAACACCTGCATGGAGCAGTGAGAAAACAGTCAATGGAGGGACAAATGCAAGGAAGGAAATTCTGGGGTAGTATCCACTGCTAAGAGCACAAACGCACTTTTCTTGTAAGAAGAAAACCGAAGAAGAGATGAACAAGGCGTCTTGGGAGTTTCTTGAAGATTTTGAGAAGACTTATCCTAAGTTAGAGTTGGCGGAATTTTATGGGCCACGTGTGTAAATATATATACATAGATTTCTAATCTTAATTATAGGCCTAATAAAATGTGATCTAATTTGGTAAATTAATTGGGCCTACAGAAATATTAATTAAGTAATAGTATGGGCCTAATGTGTAGAAGCTCAGTGCTGAGTCATTATGGTTAATGGATTGTAAGTCAAAACTGACTATAAAAAGAGTTGTAGTCCCCAAGTCAGGTACATTCTTGACATTCTTTCGAAAACAGGTTCTGTCAGTTTTCTCTGTTTCATAAGGAGAATCTATTCGGTTCTAAATCTTAACTTGGAAGAATACAAATCTATCAAGTTTTGTTGTTTACGTTTCCACTATGCAATAGATCAAGGTCAATATTCTTATTTGTATATATATCACTATTTATTCGATCTGCGTGTGATTCTGGTTGATTAATAAGTATTTAGAAATCTGATTATAATAATCATAAGGCTAAATTTATAACAAATGGTATCAAAGTACTTTACATAAATTGTTTAAATATGATATTCAGTTTCATTTTTCACTCCATTCGGTATGTTTATTGTAGTAAAAATGATTGAATCATTGTTTTGGTTGTTGTTTATTGTTTTCTTAATTATAATAGGCTAAGATGGAAGTTTTTTGGTAGAATTTTTTTTGATTTCTTGATTCTTTTACCTTGCGTTTGGTTAGCGTCCTAAGGAGTGAGGACGGATGACAAGGACGCAAAAGTTCTGTCCTCTGTCTTGTTTGCTTGCCGTTCTCACTCATTTTTGTTCCATCCTCAGGGGACAAGTACAGAAATT
>JANITX010000210.1:48352358-48363790 GCA_027564395.1 Erythroxylum ulei
TAGATAAAAAAGTCAAATAATATTATATAATTTTTAAAATAAACGTAAAGATCAGTTTGTAGGTATTGTAGGACTTATGAGTAAAATATAAGGATAAAAGAGACTAAAAAATAGGCTCATTAATTGATTTAAAAAATTTACTGAAAAAGCGATTATTTAAGAAACTCTAAATTTGAGTTTCTTAAAAAGTTATATTTTAGTTGTCAAAAAAATTATCTACTAAAAGAGTATCTTTTATATTTCAAAAAAAAAAGAATATCTTTTTATTTTATAACTAAATACTTATTTCAAAAAAAACTTTACAGGGAAAAAAAGTACTTATTTATTGTCTAAAAATTTTACCAAACAGGCACTAAGAGGGGGCTTAATACACGGTAGATAATGGAAATAGAAATATGAATAAATATAGTAAGGAATGAGAATGAAGTATAATCAACAATGAATCTCATTCCTCTAATAATCTACAAGTATGGAATATTACTGAAAATAAAAAAATAAAAATATTACCCCCATTGATTCCAAACATAAATTTTCATTTCATACCTATATATTTTTACGTGTTACCCTCAAACAAGCACCTCCCCCGGTGATCCAGAGAGTTGTAAACGCTCTAACAAAAGAGTTAAAATCTTTTTTCGTCGTATTTGTTTTGCTGTCTAAGCACGCTTTTGTTTAATTTATAAATTTACGAGAATCAAAGTTGTAAAATGTTAGAATAGAATAGAATAAGTTGGCGCGACTTTATTATTACAAAATTTATAAAAAGAAAGTGCTCCTTTTTGACTAGTAAACGCATCAAGCTTTCTGGGCTTAAATTGCCTTGATCATGTACGGGATAGGAAGATGCAGTTTTGGACCAATAGATGAAAAAGGGATGCGACCACGTGATTCTCAGCTCCTCTTTTACTGAAATCGTACTGTAGTCTACCACTCCTATTCAAACTTCTCCACTTCAAAGAATTGACATGTTTCTGTAAGTAGTCAGCCTTACCAGTGGGAACGGCTCAACTCTCAATAAATACTAGAAAGCAAATGAAAAAAAAAAGATGATTCTAAAATATTAAATATATACATATTAGTGATGTCGAGTCACGGCCTCTCAAGATATCGACTTTTATTATCATTGAAATCAAGAGACAGACAAGGCAGTATGATTGATGGAGAGGCATAATCATGTCGCAGAGGACGTTCTGTAATCCAAAATTTTGATTTCCCACATCAGGAGGACTAAGCTAATGAGGCAGTAAGTAAGTATCTAAGTAAGTGAATGAGGATAACATTTATAGAAAGAAAGGTTCAGGCCGGCACTGGTCAAAGATTGTGAGAAGATAGATAGACAGAGCGAGAGAGTGATGATTCGGTCCCAGGGAAAAAAAGTATTGAGCATCGTGCGACCACGTTTTCTGCTGTAACCCGCCCGTGAGCAATCATTGAGTTCAAACCTTGAGTAGGTTCCCACTCCTTTTCTGTTCCTTTTATTGCAAGGAATTGTTATTATCAACGTATCATGTACAGAACGTACGTCATAGCAAAGTTCAATGCATTCACAATGATAATAAGAGAAAGATTGAAGCAATCTGTGTGTGATTGTTATCGAAAGCATCGAGACGAAACCACCATCAAAATCTTCTTAATTGCAAGCTTCCACCAAACCATCTAGTGACGTAACTGATAGGTTTAGTGAAGTTTATTTTTTTAATTTTTATCAGGAATTACGTATCATTTCCAATCATAAACAAGAGTCTAAAACTGTAACTCCACGAACTAAATTTCAAGTTCCTGAAATATTTGGTTGAACACTTCAAGGAACCAAGTATAACTATATACAACCAGAACTCTTGAGTCTCCTAAAAACAGTGTTTGATTATTTAACTCAAATCCATCGAGTTGGGTTCTACTATCTCTAACTTGTATAAACCGAAAGCTTACAAGTGATGATGTTCTTGTCCTTCCTTTTACCTTTTTTTTAAATCGTCAGAAATGAAAGAATGATTGAGGTCAACGCTGCAAATGGATGGCCTCGGTGACGGTCCAAACTCAGAAGTTTGACCACTGCCCTGACTGTTTTCATCCATACACAAATCTGTTGTCATGGCATGCCTTTTATTTTTGAACAGATCTTCTCTTTGGATTAAAAAAAAAAAACAAGAATCAGGAACAAAAATACTGAACCCTTATTTTTTAATATTTGGACGTAAATATTTATCAATATATTTATTTCTTAAAAAATACTTTTACTGTTCCTCTTCCCATGTCAGGTTTTGTTGGATACTCAATATCTTTCTGCGTGACAATAGCTTGGAGGTTTCTGCGAAATATACAGCTTCTGATCGTAAAGCAGGCAGGCGCAGCTACCTACCTGTGAAGGCCTACTATGGCTCGTTTTTCGTATTTCCCTTCTTTCGAAATATTAGCATATTTTTATAAAGAGAACCGGTCGTTGAGCTTTTGATTAAAAGTAAGCACCAGCTTGTCGTATAACCCACACGTGCAGTATATGCCACGGGTAGGGAACCCAGTTCAATGCTTGTGGTTGCAATGATTGGCATTGCTGGCCACCCGCACGAGTGTTAGGCATCGCTTTTCTTTGTTTGCTTGTTCATTTTGGTTAAGCTAATTTGGTTGTTAGTACTTGATGGATCATGGCTATAGTACACTGTCATCGACCCACGTGTCCGAATCTAAAGTCTTTTCTATCTACTTTTACTTTATTTTTCAAGTTATATTAAATCAAGAAATATATGTATCAACGATGATGAATAGTACAATTGCACCAAGAATTATATTACATCCAGCATTAGGTTGATTAGGCAATTAGCCGTGTCAATCTAGGAATGAGAAGCTTATAAGCCAATCGATCCTCAAGTGATGGAGGAAAGCAAACGTTCAGTTTAACGAATTAATCCTTATTTATATTTTATTTCTTTGTTCATATTAATTTATCACAATTGATTTTTAGTGTATAAGCAAACATTCCAACTCCTTTACGATATAAAACAGTTTTGAGTTTTCTTTTCAATGTGTCAAAACTAAAACAGAAAGCAACTTCATCTGCCGAACCCATATCTCAAAAAACCTTGCCCTACGTACTAAATCTAAGTTTACGTTCATGTTCTTGCTGCTCTCTTTAGATGTTAATTAACTTGATAGTGTAACAGGCTAAATTAGTTAAGCATGTACTTAGTAGTCAGATTAGCAAGATGACACGACCAAATTCTGAGGAGTTGCAATGTAAGGTAAAGTCGGTAGATGTTGTCTTCACGTGAATGCCAATAATGCACACACATGGATTGGAATGGATACACGTAACACATGACCCTAGCAACTCATGAGCAGATGCCCTAGCTGCAATATTTCTTTCCAGGGGTTTATTTATCTGCTTTTTTTGGGTTCAATTTTCCTTTTCTTTTTCTTTTTGAATTTACTTTTTGAAAAACAAGACTCCCAATAAATAGAAATCTAATTCAGTTTCTTTTGTCAAAAACTTTCAGATTTTCTCTTTTATACGCATATAAACAGCTAACTAAGACGATGACTATCAGTTTAACTGAAGTAGGGTTTTCCAGGAAAACAACCCAAAAGAGTTGAAACTGAGAGACAACTAAGAAACTTAGGCATAGAAGAGCATGTAGCTAGTTACCTTCAAAGATGCTTAGTCTTGGATAATGAAAAATATTCAGCAATGTTCAATCTTTTCGAATAAACTATAGAATGACATTTAAAGGTCTGGTTTTCGAGAATGAAGTATGGTTTTGCAGCATCAATATGTTCTTAATTTCTTCTGTATTACTGAACTAGTGGGGTCTTGAAACAGCTTGTCTTAGATTTCTCCATGATTATAACAACTCAAGAAAAGATTTTGATCAAGAATGGTGGCGATTACTGGCTAATGGTCCTAATCATAAATCAATTAAATGAAAAGCATCTGTTTGGTCCCTGAGCTAAGGCTTGGATTTCTCCATGATTATAACAGCTCAAGAAAAGTTTGTTGATCAATAATGGTGGCGAGTGCTGGCTAATGGTCCTAATCTTAAATCAATTCAAAGAAAGAATCTGTTCGGTCCCTTAAAATGAATTTTTATGATCTGCTAATCTCCATTATTATGAGGAAGAAAACATATCAGAGGTCCACATTTCACTGCTAGTGCAGCTCATTATCTGAGGCAGCATATATTCTTGCTTTATCTCAAATTTTTTTTTATAAGGATGCATGATATGCACCAGATCCCAAGGGTTTCTGTGGATTATTATATGAATATCGTTTTTTGTTGATTAAAGTCATTCAGACAGGAATAAAGATAACACAAACATGAACTCGTACCAGAATCCGTTGAGGGGTTGAAGTAGTTTTCGGAGTCCTAAAGCATAGTCTACGTAGTGTATTCCACACCATACAAGGAAAGGATTGTCGGCTTGCTTACCTGCCTAATCTAAATGATCATGAACGCATAACAACACGAGAACTTGACAGGTAAGTACAAGGATATACCGTATCTGCTAAGGTCATCGTCAGAGACACCTCTTCAACTTCCGTAAACACAAACAATTCACGCAATACAAGAACAAGATATACATAGGCCGTTATGAAATGAAGTATCCAGTTGGGCAATGTCGTTTCCTTTATCTTAAAGGTTGGACCCAACTGCATGCCAACTATTCTAGACTTCTTAGCTAATTTGTTTTCAGTTATATCCGTTCCATGCATTTTTTAGATTTTATTTGTCCTTTCCCTTTAATAACTACAAAAGCCAAAAGATGGAATAACGGTGTGACGTTGGTTGATAGGTATGGATGGACTAGAAATTATTAAGTAGGAGGAGAACTCCATATTCTTTCGTGGCTTATAGTTGCTTTTTGTTCATTTATATAATTTTATACGATTTAAATTGTGCCATTAAAATAAATTTTACAATTTCATGAAAAGCGAGTTTATTTTAATAACAAATTTTGGTTATAATTGTATTATTACAATATATTTAAGTGCCTAAAAAAGAAAGGATGTTTGGCCTAAGAGCACACTATATTTTATTATGAAATAAGATGAGAATTAATGATTAGTGTCCTTTAATATTCAAAAGTTCCCCCGTTGCTTTTAACAAATTTAAAGAGTATGGTTGTGGATTGTGAATAATGCCAACTAAATTATACTTTAAAAAATTGCTGATGGTGTGTGATAGTATATATTATAATCAATATAAATAATTTCTAGATAATTCACATCGTATATTTGGGTACAAATTATATTCTTTCTTATATATTTTTTGCTAATTAGTCTAATTTTTTGTATAGAAATAAGTACATCTCTTTTATTGTAAGATAAAAAAAATTATATAAATAATTCATTCTCTATTAGTTTTTATTTGACATCAAAGCTAACCTTCATAAGGTTGGTTTAGATTTTTGGAATTGATTCTTTTTGGGTGGTTCTTGTACGTTTTTTCTTTTTGGTTGATTGTTCTTCGTT
Organism: Erythroxylum ulei; assembly: GCA_027564395.1. Classification (NCBI taxonomy): domain Eukaryota; kingdom Viridiplantae; phylum Streptophyta; class Magnoliopsida; order Malpighiales; family Erythroxylaceae; genus Erythroxylum; species Erythroxylum ulei. The sequence continues at coordinate 48,357,823 of JANITX010000210.1, forward strand.
GAGCTTCATTGATTTTGACCATGAACAAAGATTTGTTGCTCAACCTTGTATTGATTGAGCATATCAAAAGATTCCTCTCATCAAGACGATTCTTTTGTCGATGAAGGTATCTTCGTCAAAGCCTCCACTCGCATACACTTACAGGCATTGGAGACACTTTGCTCACACCACGTTAGTGCCTTGCGTCAGTCATTCATCCAATCACAGTGCACAACATTAGTCATTCGTTTTCTAGTTGATCCAATTGAATGGAACCAATCTAGTTGTCTTCCTATAATTGGAACCAATCTAGTTGATCCAAATTTCGCTTCTGTTTATTATTTTTAAGTTTTAGTACTTCATTTTCTACACTACTTTGTATTTTTTTGGTTTTTATTGGCGAGGTTGCCAAACCCACCAAACAAGATAATGAGATATAAACTAAGTTCACTAAAAGGCTCATTCAATAAGATAGTAAAAATCATTAGATTTTAACTTAACTTCATAAAAGTTGTCAACTTGGTATTAAGCTAGAATTTAATTATTTCGATTATGCTAAAGATGTTTCCAATTTTTTACAAACATATTATGCAGTTTTAGATGATATTCATCAATTTTAGTTTTATTTGTCTTTATCGTATGCATCAACAACCTGATCAAACCATTCACTTAGGTTTTTGAGTTGCAAACTTTATGGGATTAATTGTCATCCTGTGATCCATTTTGGCATGATATAACATCAACAAAAATTTAAGTTGCCCTTCATGATTGCCAAAGTATATAATATTTACTTATGACTTTTTGTATTAGGTTTGAATTAGTTTATATTACTCCTCTTCACTGCATTTCGCTACATAAACTTGAATATTTATTCAAGAGGTATTTTTTGAAGAAAATCGACTAGGTACTCTCTACGCTAGGTGACATCTCCTTTCTACAAATAATTTTTATTGCTCTTTCTATTACTTTAACCACCTCTACTTCTTTTAAGAGATTTTGTAATATTGCAAAAGATTTGAGCACTATATTTATGTTTGTCTTACAATAGAAATTAAGTCAAAAACTTTGGTCAAGGTAATCTAATTACAATAAAGTAATTTAAAAAAATGTCGCCTATAGTTATTTGTGATGTTTCTATTTCGTCGTATAAAGCATTCTTCGTAGCTGAAGATTACAAATGATGTTTTCAAAAATCGTAGATAAAAAGTGTTAGCTATAAATTTTTTCGTTGCTAAAGTAATAAAAAAAAGTAACTAAAAATCGAATATCAATTGATATTGGTGGAAAAGATTTGGCACAAAATGATTAACAACAAAAATAAAATGTAGCTAATAGTTTTCGGCTCTGTATTTTTCCTTTGTAGCTATATAGTATTAGCTACGTTTTTTGTAACATAGCGAAATATTATTTGCTACATTTTTTATAATATAGTGACATGTTATTTATTACTTTTTAATCCACGATATTGAATAATATATTTTGAATATATTGTATCATCATAGTTTTTATTGTCAATTATTTGGTTATTGTTATAAAATTAAATTGTAAAAAAATATTATTAATTCAAAATGTCAAGCATTATTGTATATATAAAGTAAAATTATATAAATACCATCGAATTATACCAACAAGAAGAATATAACATTAAAAGATGATCTTTATTCCTATACAAGATATTAATAATAACTTGAACTATTCTTATAGGGAAAACAATAAATAAAGAGACCACTTCACAAATTGAAATATGTCATGGCAAAGATGCTCATATTATAAAAACATTCGAGCATAACTAGAACAACTACCTAGTGTTGTTCAAGTTCATGAACCTATAATTATCCAAAAAGGTTGGTTAAAAATCAACTAAAAATATTGTGAGAGTATTGATACGATAAGTATTTGGTTCTAATTAAAGCAAACATCATATAACTTTACCATTTACAACATAATCACTCCTTACTTGCATCTTCATCCATTCTGTAATTCGAGAAACAAATATTAAAATCAAATTATTTTAGATATATGAAGTGATAGATTAAGTATAGGAGATAGAATTAACATCCTTCACTTTTCCCCCTCATTTCCATCATAATCTGGGCCAAGTAATACTTTGAATAACATATCATTTTTTGCTAATTTAGCTTGCATTTCTTCTCTCCTAATTACTTCAACTTTTAATGTAGGTTTAAGTTTGTTGATTTCCTCTTGAAGGTGTTCAATGATTGTTTTATACATTGAGGTTGAAACTTTTGGCTTAGACCCTAGCTAAGGTCTTACATATAGCCAAAGGGTATTGTATCACAAATCTTTTATGCACTGAACTTATTCCCCTCAAACTTAGACTTGTCTAATAACTCTTGCATCTTATTCTAAAATAACAAAAATAATAAAAACAATATCCAATCCAAATATTATTGCTTATTATTACATTAATAAATGAACAAAAATATTGAATAAACTTTTATACTTCATAGTTATTTTTTGCTTCTTCTGACACTTAACCTTTACTTTCCTTATAAGAGTGACTTTATAAAGTGTGATATTATCACTTTCTAGTACATGTAGTTCTTCTTATTATGTTTTATGAAACAAAAAAGGCACAATAAATAATGTAGTGTTTATTGATTTAAGTATAACTTGCAAACATAGATCTTATATATTTATTTCGGACAATTACAAATGACTTTGACCATTGATTGTAAGGTGTTTTCATTTTTTATCTACTGACCCTTGCCTTCTTATAAACATCTCACATAACATGCATTTTAAAGTACATGCCTGTCTTATTGCATCACATAAAAATTTGATGAAGCAATCTGCTCGTAGGCATTCTTATAACTATTAATTGATAAATTACAAAGTTGTTTTAATGTTAATTGCTAACACTTGGAATATCTGTTCAAAGAAGCCAAAATTGAGGACCAACAAGTGGATAACCCAAGTTTTTAACAATAAAGGTTTCATTAAAATAATTACCACTACAATTGATATGTTAACTTTCAACAACATAGAATTTTGGAATCTGCAATATGAAAATCTTCCTTTCATTCTTTCGCACATGAAAAACAGGAAGAAAAAGAGGGAAAGAAAATAAAATACATAAATATAAATCTTGAAAAGAAGTAGAACAAACTGAAACAGTACCGTGTGCACTTGAATAATAATTAAGCTTAAAGCAATCTTACTAGAGAACAAGCAATATTCTTATAAAACAGCAAGCTAATCAAAGCAACATTTTCAAGAAAACATGAACAAGAAGAGAATAGGACGGGCCAAGAACAAAAGAAAGAATAACAAAAAGAAAAAAAAACCAATAAATCGTAAAGCTCAAAATGCAAGCTTGGAGAGTTTAGAAGATGAACATGAAGTCTTTAAGTAGACTTAAAAGTGGTTGTCAACCTTAGCAACCAAGCATCTGAATCAATAACGTGCATGTCCTATCTTATATATAATCCTGTATCATATTTGTTACTATTTCCCTATGTATTTAACAACTTCTTATGTCCTAATATTCATATGAAGTGAAAAAGAAAGTAGCTTATGCTACTAAAGGAAACCACCATCTCACTGACCTACAATGAAGATCTTAGTTGTCTAAATTGGCATATATAGGACTAGATAAAGTAGTTATCATACTTGAAAGGATAGTTAGCTACATAATGGATAAAACATAAATCACTACAAGAAAAATAGAGATTAGCAATGGAAATTACCGACGGAATGTGTTCAAATTCCATCAGTAAGCTTATTTAGCGACAGAATTTACTGACGAAAAAAAGCGTCAGAAATATGGCTGTCAGTAAATTTACCGACGTAAATTTTACATACCGTCGGTAAATTTACTGACGGTTATTTCGTTCGGTCAATAAATTTCTGTCAGAAAATTACCAACGGAATTTTTTCCATCGGTAAATTTGCTAAAAATTATTTTTAAAAATTTACTGTAAAGTGTTCAGTTTCTCTAGTTACCTTCTATTTCTTAGGCAAGATATTCATCGAGACAAAGGAAGTTTGACTAGTGTTTATGGACCCATCTAAGCTTTGCCTCGGTAATAAACTGTGTCTCGTGGTTAGCTCCCTGAACCTGGTCAGAGCAATTGTTCGAGCCCAAGACAAAATCTTTGCGAACCACAACCAACCTCGCACTGCTAAAATCATAAATTTATCACTACAATTTATAACTTAAAGTTGTTTTCCAATCACAAAATATACAAATAAACGAAAGTAATTAAACACCTAAATTAACTTTCATCCAATATACGAAAAAACACATAACAGTAGTTGCAAAAATACCTCCACCAAAGGACACGATGACAATGGCTGGAGAAGACAACTCCGACGAGTAGAAAAGGAGTCCACAACAAAGAAACCAGAGAGAAAAAAAAACTGAAATGGAGATGCAGGAAGAAGGAAGAAGAAAACATAGAGGGGGAGATATCAGGTGAACTGATATTTAAAAAGAATTTACCGACGAAAATTTCAGTAGATAAACTCAAAAAAAATTTATTCCGCCAATAATTCCCGCCTTTTTATCGATGGAACAAAAATTTCCGTCGCTAAATCCATTAACCGACTGAATTTACCGACGACATTTTCCGTAGGTAAACTCAATTTTGTTTTTTTCCGCCAATAATTCCCTCCAAATTTAGCGATGGTATATTTTTCCGTCGGTAATTGTTCGTCGCTAACTTGTAGTGATTACCGACGGATGTATTTTTCCGTCAATAATATCCGTCGCAATTTTTGCCGCGGTGAATTCCCTCCAAATTTAGCGACGAGTATTAGTACCGTCGCTAAATTAATCAATTTTAGCGACGGAAAGCATATTTTCGTCGCTAATTGCCAACGGTATATTTTCCGTCGCTAATCCGTATTTTTCTTGTAGTCATGAAAGTGATTAAGCTGGGTGAAGACTCACAGACGTAGGCAAAATGTGTTGAACTGCGTTACTAAAATTTTGATATATTTTATTATTTCTTTTTTGATTGTTTTTGTTTTTATTTGTACTAAAGACGTCTACGATAATTTAAAAATTTTGCGAAATTACTGCCCCTCCGACTTTTCTAAAGGGAATAAGAGTATTCATTCCTTTGTATACATTTTAAAAAGTAATAATTGCTAGTTTTTACCTTAACCCCTGTGTGTTTATTATTGCATTTGTTATTCAAAGAATGCTGAGTCTTATTTAAATGTATCTAAGTAAAACTGTTAACAGCTACCATAAACTCTGCCAATCATGGGCTTGAACCCAACGATTATCCACGGCGTTGAGCGACACTATCGGAGCCTGGCATTGTGAGGTAGTTGGGACGTCGGCAGTCTAGTGTTGAATCGCCTTGTCGTCATCGGATATGGCGTTGAGCATGTGTGTGAGCAAGATGGTGATGGCCGTGAATCCTTCACTGCATTGCCATTGTTCTGCCGTTTTTCACCGCCCTACTTGTCAGTGTCGTCATCTTCTTGCTAACGCCATCTATCACTCTCCTTCTCATCGTTTAGTTGTTCATAATGTCTCGCTAGTGGTGGAGCCGATAGCGGTCTGCCGGTGTATAAGTTAAATAGTCGTCGTCATCAAATGGGGTAAGAATAACGAAATAAATAATTGTTTGATTGTTTAATTTGTGTTGTTTGGGGGGAAAGCAGCAGAGTAATTACTTAGAAGTTGATGAATGAAAAGCAGTGACTATTATCATTTCGTGAAAACCTTTACAAAAGGTTGGCCTGTACGTTGTACAATACAATACAAAATTACAAATATAATTTGTTCCTAAAACTTTGACGATCACTTTCAAATACTCAAAGCACCTGTCCCATCACCAGTGAAGAATGAGCTATCGGGACCTGTTGAGGTCTCCGTTACCGGAGCCCAACATCGGGCTCAGAAACCCGAAACAAATGTGGGGAGGAAAACTTGGAAGTTGGAAACCTTTGGAAGAACTCTCGTTGAAAACATATCCTTTTAATTCTTAATTCGAATCTCTACATGCAACTG
>JANITX010000210.1:48383158-48404335 GCA_027564395.1 Erythroxylum ulei
TAAAAAGTAATGCGGAAATGTAAAGGAAAAGAAATTTACTTCCCTTGGGTTGCCTCCCAAGAAGCGCCTTTGTTTAGAGTCGCTGGCTCGACTCCTTCTTCTCCTCACGTGACAAAATTATGATCTTCGGGTGTCACATGCAACTCCTCTACGTGAGGTAGTTTCGGATAGGGCCTTAGTTGATTATTATCCTTCTTCAACACCTTCCCTATCCTCAGCTTCTTAATCCCGACTAAGTCCATACACTCCAGAAATATTTCGAACGCCTCTTCACCTTTTTCTTCTTCATTTAATTCCTCCAATCTGTAATGTAAAGGTAAAGAGTTAGTCTCAAAAATAGTAATAGACTCAATACTTACCTCTGAGCTAAAAGATGTGTCCTTTTCAGCTTCGAGCTCCTTCTCTACTTCTTCGACACAAACAATTCTTTGAGGGTTGACCTCAAAAATCTCCAGCTCCTCATCACTTTGCAAAATTTCCGCACAAACGTCAATTGGATACACCTTAGGTTGATTCGACTGCGCCTCTTCTTGTTGCGCTTCTAGGCGATCGAGCCTTATTGCCAATTGACCCAATTGGTGCTCCATCCTCTGTTGGCTTTGTCGAAATTCTTGCTGCATAAACTGTTGATTAGCAATAAGTTTGTTAATAAGTTCTTCTAAAGACACACCTGAATTATGTTGGCTCTCCGAATCTGAGGCACTAGAATATGTGTCTTCTGGAAATTGCCCTCCATCCTTCTGGAATTGTAAAGTATTCTCCTCCAATTGCAACGTCAATTCTTCCAGAGATGGACCGGCATGGTGATAGGAAGCTTTTGGTCTGTACGAGAATTGTTGTGCGTCCTGCAAACTATCATGGAAGTAATTCTGCTAATTATCCCATCCATAACAAAAGTTAGGTTGAGCAGTCAAAACATTGTTATAGGAATGAGAATATGAATTATAAAAGAAATTACTTCCATCCATAACGATTTTTTTCACAAAATAAGAAAATGAAAAGATCACCAAATAAAAGAAAAGAAATCACTCATGAACAAATATATACAAAACACCAATTGAATCACAAACAAAAACTAAAACATCGTACTCCCCAGCAACGACGCCAAAATTTGACCGCGCGTCATAACGCTAATCAAAATTAAATAACTAGACTACTAATATAGAGTGGCAAGTCTGGGTCGATCCCACAGAGATTGCGTGTAAAGTTTATGAAATGAAAATAATTGGTGTATACACTTAAAGGGGGTTTTGGACTTTTGGAAGGAAAAATAAAAATAAAACTAACTAATAAAAATAAAGTAAAGAAAACATGTATAAAAATAATAAAAATGGGTTCTTCGGTAGGGACCCGGTTCTTCAGTTCAATCTCGGCCTACACCGTGACTGCATATTTTATTAATTTGTTGTTCTTTAACCTCTCCTAAAAATTATTAATCGTGGGTTAATAATTAACCCGAGTTTTCCCTTACGTTATGTTTAATCAAGATACGATCGTTAATTAAATCTAACCACCGAACAACCTAGGATACGATCTCTAGATTAAATTAGGCAGTAGCATTACGAATTAGGAAAACCGATTAATCAAGGCAACAACCACATATGATGCTTCATTTAACCTCGGTCATGTTATCCCTAATGAGTACGAAGTTGCTACATATGAATTTCAACATAACAATTACGGATTATATCAAAATTTTAGCAATGGGTTTGAAATTAACGATTCAATGAACGCATTAAAATCATCAAATCACAATACCCAATAGGTTCATACACATATAATCGAATAATAACGAAAATCCAATTATCCATATACAAAGCCCAAATCAATTAAAATAGGATGACACAATCAATTCCTAATGAAAGAAAGAAACAACAAAATAATTAAAATAATATTTATCCAGAATTGCCGACGTCGATATTATCTCCAAATCAATATCGGGATGTTTAGCCGTTCATAAGTATTTTCTGAAAAATTACTTCAGCTACCATTTCGATCCCAATCCGAAAATCCCTAATTAACTCCCTACTTTCACTGCCCAGCATTGCTGCTTGATTTGACGATTTAATGTCTCTCAGCTCATTTAAATCCTCCTAGCTTCTTGCTCCTCAGCGCTTCCACACTGCTTCACTGTAGCGTGACTGGTCCAACTGCTGGAGCCTCACGAAGCTGTAAGCCACGCCTGCTCTCTACGCCGCGCCTCACGTCTCCAGCGCCCCAGTTGCTGCGCCGCACTCTACTCTGTTTCTTCCCTCTACTGTTGCTTAACAAGATGAATAAAGGTCTACATCCCACTTAAAACATTTGCTTCTGCACTTCTCTTGTTCTCTGCCTGTGTGTTAAATGCCTTTGTGCGCTGTGTGTCTCCCACGTTTTATTGCGTCTTTTCTTTTTCCCTCTATTAATTTAATTTGATGCTCTCTCCTTATTCTATGGACACTGTTGATTCGATGGGCCCATTTAATGAGCTTTTCCCTCAAACCTCTAAAGCTTGCTCTATTCTTGTGTCTCCTGTTTAATGATTAGATAATTAAAGTGCAACTCTCTTAAAACCCCCTTGTCTTGTGCGTTTTGAATTGAAATGTTGCATCCCTTCCTTGCTAGTTTTATTCCTCTGCGTTACTGTCATTGATTAGACAAATAAAAATGCCTCCTTAAAACCTTGCTGCTCGCCCATTTAATTTGCTCTCCTTTTGCATGTCTGAAAACGCATGCAACATGCGTTCAACACAAAACGCACATATGCATTGCATTGAACGCATGGTCTTTCCTATTAAGACTGCACTGATGTGTCATTTTGCACTTCATTTTTCTTGTGTTCTTTTTTTCTTCTTCTTGCTCTATAAAGACAAGCAAAAATAAATATTCGAGAAATGACTCACATGTGGTGCTTTCGACTCACTTTAATTTCTTTGCTTCCAAATTGTAGCTAAAATAATATATGAATTAAAGTGAGTATCTTAAGCATTTTTGTATCATTAATTGCTAAGTGTAAATAATTAAAAATATCAACAATTAAGCACATATCATAAATTGCTAAATATAAGGTGGATTTTTATCATGCTTCATCATCATTAAATGGTTTAATGGTGTCCTCATTAAATGGTTTAATGGTCTTATTATTAAATGTTTTAATGGTTGTCATTTAATGTTGGCATGTAGAGAAACATATAAACCTTTTAGCATTCATTTGATTAAAGAAGGAAGTAGTGCATTTGTTGTTCTCTCTCCCTTCTTTCCTTTTTTAATTGAAAATGAGAGTGCCTTATTTTTGTTTTTCTGTCTTTTCATCTGGCCATATTAAACAAATGAGAATGTCTCATTTATTGGCCTCTCTTTCATTTTGATTAATAGAAGTAAGTAGTGCATTTGTTGCTCTAACTCCCCCCTCCTTTCTTTTATGATCTAGCCGAAATTAGGAATGAGAGTGTCTCATTTTGGTTGTTTCAACTAGTTGATCGTAAAAGGAAAACCATTACAACATTTCTTCCCCTTTCCCACCAAAGGATCTTGTTAACCAAGTTGTCCAATGAGAGCAAGTGGTAATTAGATTGGTTGAGGATACAATAGCGAGGAGTCAAAGTTGTAGCAAAGGAGTCGGTAAAATTTCGACCATTTTCTTATGTTATTTATTTTTCTAATAGCGTATCATGTATGGATTCAAACATGTTGATGTGGTTATCATGCTTCTGCTGCGTTTTGATTTCAGAAAAAGTTTTTGAAATCTACCGTTTAGCCAAATCTAGTATGATATTATTTTTCGATCCAACAATTGGTATCAGAGCCATTTTACTATGCATGATTCAGTTCCTATATGTTGTATGGGTTGACAATTGTATGCTGTATTTTTTTGTGATAGAAATATATATGGTGTATGTTTTGCTCTTTTGGTTATCGATAGAATATATATTTACCTTGTAAGTTTTCTTCGTTTGGTTTGTAACAAGGAGGGTGGCCTTTCATTGTCATGTTTCCTCCTTGTCTTCTTTTTTATGTTTTCTTTGAATTTGTAATGTAAAATTCCTATAATGTTGAAGATGAAGCAACCATAAATTGAAGAAAAGAATATGTAATGTTTTTGGTTTATGATATGGTGTAATGGAAGTTTTGGTTTTATGAGTTTTTCAAGTGCTGGAATTTTGTGTTTCTCTTGACAACTTTAGTTTTTTGAGTTTTTCAAGTGTTGGAATTTTGTGTTTCTCTTAACAACTTTGGTTTTGTGAGTTTTTCAAGTGTTAGAATTTTGTGTTTTCCCATTGACAAAATCCAAGTCATATGAGCGAAGAGTTCGAAGCGAAAGATCCAAGTCCAAGAAAATTTTTTATGGGCCAAAAAACCTAGCAATTATTTATGTTCTAGGATGGACAATCAAAAGTAGTTTTATAATATGTCATATTATGCGAATGTATGCCATTTAGAATAATTGCCAACCCCAGGCTTTGCCATTCATCCATTATGTATGAGATATATAATGAAACAATATAGGATGGTTAATAAATTGCATCTAGACAAGATGGTATTTATTAAAACTTAAAGACCAAAAAGATTGAATGGGAGAGGATGCTCATTTGAGAGTCCGCGGTCTCTATATAATGGCCCATTTGCATGTGGTGAAGTGTTACTCCCCACCGAAGAACATGAATCCTAGATCTTGCATGGTTTGGGTCTCTTAAAGGATAAGTCTACTCATTGGTAGTAAATGTGACCTTCCACCAAGGCATGATTTGCAAGTTGATGTGAGTTTATTTGCTTGTTGAGTGTTAATATTTTTAGATATGTTTTTAGTACTTTTAGTTCTTGGTTTAATAGTTTATTTTAATTTTTGGGCAACTTTGATGTTTTGTTAAGTGTGAAGGGGCAAGGGAGCAAGATGAGAAAAGTTGGTGAAAGAAACAAGGAAAGAAGTTTCTAGTACGATCGTGAGGAATAATGGTGCGAGCGCGACCGAAGCTGTGGATTTAACGAAGAACAACATCACATTGGTGCGATCACACTCAGGATTTTTGGCTAGGCTATTTGCACATTGGTGCGATTGCAAGGGTCATGGTGCGATTGCACTTTGTAACTTCAAGGATACTTCCGTCATTTCATTAAGTTTTTAAATGAATGGTGGACGATTATAAGAAGTCTACAACGTGCAAGAACATGGGGAGGAGCTATTACGATCCATTGGAGGTGGAGAGCCATGAGGAAATTAATGAATTCCTTTCCCAAAGAGAAGTATAAAAAGAGGAAGAAAGGCACGAAGAAAGAGGAAAGAAGAAGCAACAACAAGGAAGAGGAAATAGGAGCTCTATGAAGCTTGTAATATAGGGCATAAGAACATTTGTTTTCATCTTTTTAGATTATTTTCAGTTTGTTTATGATGTGTGTTTTTTAGTTTCCTTATTTCAAAGATTGTTTCAACCTTTAGGATGAATCTTGATTTCTAAACTTCTGCTATGTATGGTTTGTTGTTCTTATGAATAGTTCTTATTAGACCTTCATAAGAGTTGAGTTCTTCTTTAAAATCATACAAATACAACTTGCATGCTAAAAGATCAGTGTCTATGTTTTATTCCTCAATGGTTGTGCAGTTCATCTCTGTTTATTTATATCTGAATTGAGAAATTTGCATTATGATAAAACAAAGTAGGTAATTGAAACTTGAGAGAGAATAATGTCTTCTAAAGAAACTTGGGGTAGTAGAATAATAGGATTCAGATTTACCGTAGCAGAAGTTGATAACAATTTTTGGAACTTTAATCCTATGATTTCGTGAAAGCATTTCCTCTTCTTAAAACTTTAGTTTTGTCACTAAAAGTTTAAACGTAATTGATTTATTTATATCACTTTTAATTTCTAAACTTTGTTATTATTATCTTAAACAATCTGGAAAGAATTGATTGGTACTTAGTATAAATCCTCGTGGGAACGATAACTGTACTACAATAACCCGTACGCTTGCGGTCGGGGTCTGAGTGCGTTTTATTTTTATTTTATAACTCATCAAGTTTTTTGCGCCATTGTCGGGGATCTATCTAACATCATTTTTAGTTTCATTACAGGTTGATTAAAGTATTTCATTTCTTTGTAGGTGTATGTCCGGGAGAAAAACAAGAAATTCGACGAAGCCTTTGATTAAATTTCACAACGAAGTTTTGCGTTTGGAAACAGCTTTACGTCAAGCTGCTAAAGGCACACGTGTGACTGAAGCTGTACTACCGAAGAATATCATGGCAGAGGAACAAAGAACATTGATGGATGTGGTTAGGCCTAGATTTCGGCGAAATTAGCAAAGTGTGACAGGACCTATTGTGACTGTAAACAATTTTGAGATCAAACTAGCTTTGTTGCAGATGTTACAAGCGATAGTGCAGTTTTATAGGTTGGTAAATGAAGATCCAAATATCCATATCACAAATTTCTTGGAAATTTGTGACACTTTCAAGTACAATGAAGTAACAAATGACGCGATTCGATTACAGTTGTTTCCATTTACTCTAAAAGATAAAGCTAAGGTGTGGCTCAATTCTCTTCCATCAAGGTCCATTACTATATGGACCGGGTTAGCTCAAGCATTTCTATCCAAATATTTCCCTTTAGCCAAAATAGCGAAGATCGTTAAGGAAATCACTAACTTCCAGCAACAAGGTGGTGAATCTTTATATAAGGCTTGGGAAAGGTTTAAAGAGTTACAATGAAGTTTTCCTCATCACAATTTACCTCGGGAATTACTGGTGCAAACTTTTTACGATGGAGTTAATACCAACACTCATGGTACAATTGATGCAGCCGCAGGGGGATCTTTAATGAAGAAGACAATTGATATGGCATATGATCTATCGAAAAAAATGGCAGCTATTAACACATTATAGGCATCAGATAGATCATCGAGCAGAAGAGAGTTTTGTCTCTCGATCTAGTGACTACTTAACAGGCTAAAGTTGCGAATCTTGCGAAACAGATTAGCAGCTTCACTTTAAGTTCAGCAGTAGCAGCAGTTAAAAGTGCATGTGAGTTATGCAATCAGCAGGAGCACTTCACCAATAAGTGTCCAGTAGTTGTTACGGCTGAGCAAGACAATTTTGTGGGGAATAATCTTCCAGCAAATAACCCATTTTCAAACACTTACAACCCTGGATGGCGGAATCATCCCAACTGTTCATGGAATAAAAACAACAATACAGTGGGAGAGCAAAGACAACTTCAGCCTAGGAATCCATTCGAGGCTAAGTTGGAGAAATTTATGGAGACGATTGGAAATAAGCTGAATCAACAAGATGAATCAAAACAGAAGCTAGAAGCGAAGGTTGATCAAAGAGCGAAAAATCACTCTTCGTCAATTCACAATTTGGAGGTCCAAATGGGACAATTGGCAACTACTCTTGCTCAACGGAACCTTGAAGGTTTTTTGAGTACCACAGAACCAAATCCAAAGGAGTCCTTAAAAGCTATACGAATGAGGAGCGGTAAGGAGCTAGAAAATCAAGTAAAGAACAAAGCAAACAAGCAGACAGAAGAAGGGTGCAATCGCGAGCCCATTGATGGAAAATTGAGTAAGTTACAAAGCCTTGGTCACGATCGCGAGGAAGCAGGGTGCGATTGCACCTTGGGAGTTGAGTCAGAGCAGCAAAAATCAATCCTCAGGTGCGCTCGCGACAAGGAAGGGTGCGATCGTGAATGCCGTGAAATAGGTAAAAACAAGTAGGCTAAAGCAGGTAAGTATATACCACCTATCCCTTTCCCTCAATGACTTAAGAAACAACAATATGATAGTCAATTTGCCTCATTTCTTGAAAAGTTAAAAAAATTGCAGATTAATCTTTCTTTTGTGGAGGCATTGGGACATATGCCCAAGTATGCTAAATTTTTTAAAGATATCCTAACTCAAAAGAGATCTCTCATTGATAACGAAAATGTGCAACTTCCAGAAAAATGTAGCTCAATTATTTCAAATGCTATTCCTTTAAAACTACAAGATCCTGGAAGTTTCACAATTCCTTATGTAGTTGGTGATATACAATTTAACAAATGTTTGTGTGATTTGGGTGCAAGTATAAACTTGATACTCCATTCAATTTTTCAGAAATTAGGTCTTGGAGAGGTTAAGCCGACATCTATGGTGCTACAACTAGCAGATCAATCAATCAATAGGCTGTTTGGGATTTTGGAAGATGTGCTTGTGAAAGTGGACAATTTTATAATTCCAGTGGATTTCGTGGTGTTGGATTTCGAGGTTGATTCAGAATGCCCATTGATTTTGGGTCATCCATTCCTTTACACAGGAAAAGCTCTAGTAGATGTCTACGGAGGGAAACTCATATTGCATATTGGTGAGGAGCAAGTTGAGTTTTGTATGACGTCGGCCATGAAGCACCCAATGGATAATGAGGTTTTTATGAAGGTAGACATTGTGGATGACTGTGTGTTGGGTATGGCAGAAAGCAAGGAGAAAGAAGTTTCCTTTGATCCAGATGTAGAGGTTATTGGTGAAGGTAAGGGTGAAAAATAAAGAATAAAGAAGTTGTTATCAGAAACAAATCCAGCTCCATCATCCATTGTGCGTCCACCAGTCTTAGAGTTGAAACCATTGCTGAATCATTTAAGGTATGCTTTTCTAGGGGAAGGGGAAACCCTACCTATTATTATTTCCAATAATTTGATAAATGAGCAGGGACAACGGTTGGTGGTGTTGGTGAGGAAGTATGTTAGAGCTGTGGGGTGGCAAATTTCTGATATAAGAGGAATTAGCCCCAATGTAGTGATGCACATAATTTACTTGGAGGAAGGAAGCAAGTCTGTAAGGGAACGAAAAAGAAGATTAAATCATACATGAAGGAAGTTGTAAAGAAAGAGGTCATCAAATTACTGCAGGCATTATCTATCATTTTTCGGATAATTAGTGGGTAAGTCCATTCAGTGTGTGTCGAAAAAAGGAGATATGGTTGTTGTTGAAAATAAGGAAGGTGAGGTTATTCCTACCAGAACAGTTACAGGGTGGAGAGTATGCATTGACTTCAGGAAGCTAAACTCTGCTACACGAAAAGATCATTTTCCGTTACCATTGTTGATCAAATGGTGGAGAAAGTATCAGGTCATGCGTTTTATTGTTTCTTGGATGGCTGTTCAAGTTATAATCAAATTTTTATCTATCCACAGGATCAAGAGAAGACCACATTCACATGCCCCTATGGAACGTTTGCATATAGAAGAATGTCTTTTGGGTTATGTAACGCTCCAACAACATTTCAGTGGTGCATGACATCAATTTTTGCTGATTTAGTAGAGGACTTCATGGAAATATTTATGAATGATTTTTCAGTTTTTGGTGATTCGTTTGATGCATGTTTGCAGAATTTAGGGAAGGTGAGTCAAATTTAGTTCTCAACTGGGAGAAATGTCATTTTATGGTAAATGAGGGCATAGTGCTCGGGCATAAAATTTCCAACAAAGGAATTGAAGTTGACAGGGCTAAGATCGAAGTGATAGAAAAGTTACCACCTCTTACGAGAGTTCGTTCATTCTTGGGACATGCCGAGTTTTACAGAAGATTTATTCAAGATTTTTCCATAATTGCTCGACCTCTAACTAATTTGCTTATGAAAAATTTGACAATTGATTTTAATGTTGAGTTTGTGCAGGCTTTTGAAACACTTAAGGCAGCTCTTACTACAGCACCAGTGTTTGCAGCACCAAATTGGTCATCACCATTCGAGGTGATGTGTGATGCAAGCGATCATGTTGTAGGTTATGTACTAGGGCAGTTGAAGGATAAGAAACTGCACTCAGTCTATTATGCAAGCAAAACGTTATCGAGAGCTCAATTGAATTACACAACAACCGAGAAGGAGCTTTTGGCAGTGGTTTTTGCATGCAAGAAATTTAGATCATACCTCCTTGGAGCAAAAGCAATAATCTTTTTGGATCATGCGGCATTGAGGTATTTGTTTAGTAAGAAAGATGCAAAGCTAAGATTAAATCGTTGGGTGTTGTTATTGCAAGAATTTGACATTGAAATTAAGGATAAAAAGGGAGTTGAAAATGTAGTGGCGAATCACTTATCTCGAATCGAACAAAAGAATAATATGGACAATCAGCCAATTCGAGAAGAATTTCCAAATGAGCAGATTTTCCTTATCCAGCAGTTGGAAACCCCATGATATGCCGACATAGTGAATTATGGTGTGAACGGTATCGTCCCTTTCGATTTGTCTTATCAACAACGGAAGAAATTCTTTGCAAAAATTAAGCATTGCCATTGAGAAGAACCGTATTTATTTCAAATATATGCAGATGGATTAATTCGGAGATGTGTTCCGGAAAGTGAGATGCTTTCTGTGCTAACGCATTGTCATGATTCGCTTTACGTAGGGCATTATGGGGCTAATAGAACTTCGAGTAGAATCTTGGAATGGGGATTTTATTAGCCAATTTTGAACCAAAATGTGAGGGAGTTTGCACGAAGATGTGATAGATGTCAGCGAACGGGCAACATTTCGAAAAGAGACAAGATGCCACAATTAAGTCTATTAGAGGTTAAGATATTCGATGTATGAGGCATCGATTTCATCGGACCGTTTCCTACATCTTATGGAAACAAATATATATTAGTGGGAGTAGACTATGTCTCCAAATGAACAAAGGCTAGTGCTAGCTCAAGTAATGATGAAAGGGTGGTCACAAAGTTCTTGAAAGGGTTGTTCGTGCGATTTGGAGTTCCATGTGTCTTAATCAGTGACGGTGGTTCTTATTTCTGTAACTTAAGGCTTAAACTTCTGCTTAAACGATATGGTGTGCAACATAGTGTGGCAACACCCTATCATCCACAAACAGGTGGGCAGGTGGAAGTTGTCAATAAGGAGCTCAAAAGGATTTTGGAGAAAACGGTGAACAGAGCAAGGAAAGATTGGGCTATGAAGCTTGATAATACCTTGTGGGCATATCGGACAGCTTTTAAGACGCCTATTGGAACAACTCCATACAAACTTGTTTATGGTAAGGCATATCATTTGCCTATAGAACTTGAACACAAAGCATAATGGGCTATCAAAACTTTTAATATGGATAGTAAGGTGGCGGGGATTAAGAGATTACTGTAGTTGCAAGAGTTGAAAGAGTTACATTTCACAGCTTATGAGAATGTCAAGTTATTCAAAAAGCGAACCAAGAGATGGCACGACAAGCACATTAAAGATAAGCACTTCAAGGAAGGTGATTTTGTGTTGTTATATAACTCTCAGTTAAGGTTATTTCTAGGCAAGCTACGTTCAAGATGGAGTGGGCCTTTCAAAGTCACCACTGCTTATAGGATTGGAGTTTTAGAACTTTGACAATGCACGCGGTGAGAAGTTCAAGGTGAACGGACAAAGATGTAAGCTTTATCTTAGATGTCTTATCCATAAACCTAAGGAGGTAATGGCTTTTCATTTTAACCCTTGAAAGAAAGGTTTCAGTCATGCTAAAAGACCTTAAAATTAGCATGTGTGTGTGTAGGTGTAAATACAAATGTTTGTTTGTTTGTTTAAGAAGTTGTTTGTAGGAAATAAAAATGGTGCGATTGCAAGTCAGGAAGGTACGATCGCGAACGTGGAACTATTGTGCAGGTGAAGTCACTGGTGTGATCGCGAGTCAGTAAGGTGTGATTGCGACTGTGGAACGATTTGTGGCTCTAAGGTTCGGGTGTGATCGCACCACATTAGGTAACATTCAAAATTTAAATTTTTCTCGGTCTCCTAAAGAAATTTATGAGTCTTTACTTCCCTTTTCTATTTCCTTTGTCTATTTAAACATCATTTTGGGAGTTTTCTTATGATATTCATATTTCAAAACCCTAGCCCCCAAAATTTCTTGTTTAAGAATTAAGAACAAGAGAGAGAAAGAAGAAGAGAGAGAACCATCCCTTCAAAATACCCTTCAAACAAATCACCTATTGAAGAGAATGTCAAGGAGGAAGATGGCGGCAACCAAGTATAAAGGGAAGGGTAAGGTCGTTCGATAGTTAATGCAAGATGTTTCGGCACAATATTCTGCCCCTTTCCCAATCTTCTCGCATGGGGAGGGAAAGAAGTACCTAAAGGTGAAAGCGAAAAGAATCATTCTACCAAGGTACTTTAATGGGAGATGGTAACACAGCTAAATCTAAAGGATAATCTTTTAGCTATAACTGAGCGATTGGGATGGCAGCGTTTAATTATGGGAGAATGGGAGATTTATGAGGAGCTAGTACACGAATGTTTCACCACATTGGTGGTGGAAGGGGATAAATTTACAAAATTGAGGTTTAGGCTGTGCGGACAAGAGTAGGAGATGGATTACTCGATGTTAGAACATTTATTTGGGCTGCCACAAAAGGGTTCGATTAAACCAGTTGACGAATTTTGCTCGGGGGATTTCTGGTGAGCAATTATGCAGGGTTCATCGGCCTATTCTATTCATAACGCCCCAAATTTGCTCATTCTAGATGCTTCATTGATTCTTATACACAAATTCATGGCGGTATCACTTTTCGGCAGGGTGGAGAGTTATTTAATCTAAGACAATCCATTCTTGCTCCCTAGCTACGTCAGTCACTAACAAACTATAAAAAAAATATTGAGATCAATTTAAATAATAATTAATTAGTTTATTCCAAAATTTTAAATTAAAAAATATATATGTGAAATTATTAATGTCTAATATGTTAACGAAACAATGCAATTTTTGTTCGTAATCACACTCAGTCCAATTCTTACATTACTGCGAAGTTTAAAAAAATTTGGTACTTTATTCTTGTATAATAAAAAGGTTCCTTTTAGTAGACCCCAGTATAAATATTATAAATATGACGTGATATGAAGAAAAAAAAAATACAACTCGATTCTTATTAAGCGATACAAATCCTTGACCCGCCAAAGTCAATACTTTAAGCCGGATACGAGAACATTGCGAAAATTGAGGAATTGGAAGGCTTATACTTATATAGTAGTCTTGTGTAGAAAACTGAGATAGTTGAGTTTATTATTATTAGATCCGAAAGTGTCCGGTGGTTAGTTCTTGGGTGGTGGGAGGTCACCGTCCTTTGCCGATAAAAATGAAACGTTATAATTTGTTTTTTGCTTAGTTCTTACTCCTCTTTGCACATATTTCCATTTTATTTTATATGATTATATTTATTTAACTAAACCCAAAATTTTGGATTTATTTATTTTATAGTCACATTATTACAAACTAACTCGTACATGTTTCCTTTCAATCGAAGTTGCTGGTTAACCAGAATAGAACTCGAAACGCTCATTTATAGCATGTCGTTTTAGTCCCTCCTTTCTCTTGGATCGAAAATCCAAATACATAACAATTCCATTCCCATCCCTTGCATCTTCACTTGACAAATAACCCTCTCTTTCTAGCTCTGTTTGGGATGGAGAAGAACAAGCTAGTGACGTGTTTTGTATCTGCCATACTGATCTTATGCGGTGTTGTAGTGCAGGTTAGATCCGACGCATCAGATCATCGTTACAAAGTAGGCGATGATGTTCCTCTTTATGCCAACAAGGTCGGGCCGTTTCATAATCCCAGGTTTGTGTTCTTCAATCTCTGCTCTTTGATTTATCAAGTTTATCGATTTGAGTTTTGATTTAGTTTGTTGATTGAACTAAATTTGGGTGTGTGAGGATTCTCCAGGTTGGGGTTTCGAATCTGATAGTTTATGAAATTGGGATGGAAATGAGAGTATGGAGGTGGATCTGAGCTCACTGGGGGTTTGGATCTTTTGTATTGGTTGGATTAATTCACTTTTCGTAGTTTTTTAGACTCTTTTGGGAATGCGATATATTTCTGTTATTGGAATGAGGACATCAATCTCAAAAAGAAATGGCAACATGACGCCTTTGTACGTATGCTGAGATAAATGGATTATTCTGTTTACACTCAACTTGAATCTTAGATCCTTAATTCCTCATTGATTTATCTTCTCCGGTTGGTTATATCTCGTATTTTTAATTTGGATTAGTGTGTGTGTGATGATTTGACTTTTAAAACAGGAATCAGTTGGTGGTATGTTAGATGGTTGACAACAGTTAGCAGAAGCTTTCATTTTACCGTTACATAATGCCTGGCCTTCGTGGGTTATCATTTTAGTTTAAGCGGTTGTAGTTTGGACAATGAAACATAGTATTTCATACCTTTCTGTTCAAAATCTATTTGTAATGGCTAATATATATTTATTTTTTTCTTTCCTTCTAACAGTGAAACCTACCGCTATTTTGATCTCCCTTTCTGCTCATCAGGTTTGGCTCATTTTAGGTTACCAGTTTTCTAATTGCTTTTTCTTGTTATGAAGTTTCACTAACGTTTTTTCTTACAGGTCCCAGGAAGGAAAAGAAGGAAGCTCTTGGTGAAGTGTTAAATGGAGATCGATTGGTCACTGCTCCCTACAAACTTGACTTTTTAAATGACAAGGACTCAGAAACTGCTTGCAAAAGAAAGCTGACGAAGGAAGAAGTTGCTCAGTTTCGCAATGCAGTCTCAAAGGATTACTACTTTCAAATGTATTATGATGATTTACCCATTTGGGGTTTTCTGGGGAAGGTTGATAAAGAAGGAAAAACTGACCCCAGTGAATACAAATACTATCTATTCAAGCATCTTCACTTTAATGTCTTCTACAATAAGGACCGTGTCATTGAAATCACTGTGCAATCTGATCCCAATTCTCTTGTGGACCTGACTGAAGACAAAGATGTCGATGTGGAATTCACATATACTGTTAAATGGAAGGAAACAGAAATACCATTTGACAAAAGGATGGAGAAGTATTCTCAGTCTTCATCACTGCCTCATCACTTGGAAATCCATTGGTTCTCCATTATTAACTCGTGTGTGACAGTTCTCCTCTTAACTGGTTTTCTTGCTACAATTCTCATGCGTGTCTTGAAGAATGATTTTGTCAAGTAAGTGTTTTGCTGATAACTTGTCTGTTATCTCTGTGCTCTTATTGTTGAACTTTCTTTCCTTCTCTTTTTCGTTACTATTTTTTCTTTTTCCATCTTTAACTTAATTATACCTTTTTTCTGATAGGTATGCTCATGATGAGGAGGCAGCTGATGACCAGGAGGAGACTGGGTGGAAATACATCCATGGTGATGTCTTTAGATATCCAAAGTATAAGTCTTTGCTTGCAGCATCACTTGGCTCTGGCTCTCAGCTGTTTACTCTGTAAGTATGCATCAAACAGGTTCTTTCTGGACGTACTCTTAGTTGTGTGCTGCATATCTATAATTATTAAGCTTGATATTGACTCTTCTTTTGTACTCATGTCTTCAGCACAATTTTTATTTTCTTGCTTGCCCTTGTTGGTGTCTTTTATCCTTATAATCGGGGAGCTCTTTTCACTGCTCTGGTTGTCATATATGCTCTTACATCTGGGATTGCGGGGTACACTGCAGCCTCTTTCTATTGTCAGCTTGAAGGAAGTAACTGGGTAACTTTTCATAGATTTAATTTGTTTCCTTGCTACAATTACTCAGACGATCATTGCCCTTGTGATTGCAATAGCCTTACTTGACTCTTGAATCCTTTATCACAATTAGTTGGTGTCATATGTGCTTTTTTTTTTTGGAAATATCATCTTATCTGATGAGTTTAAAGCTACAATCTGAAGTTAAAATGACTTTGCCACCGAAATCAATGCTATGCTTACGCAATGACCTACTAATCTAGATAGAATTGTATGCATAACTAAAACTGCTTTACTTTGTGAGCTTTACATGGAGCATTAATTCCTAATTGTTGAATTTTCTTTGCATAGTTGTTGGTTAACAAGTTGCACCAATCATCTCTCTGTCTTTGTATGCTTGCATATGCACAAAACGATCATGTCTATGCTTGCATTTGTTTTAATTGCATATGATGGTGTGTTAGGAAACACTTTTAGGTGAGTTTTGATGGTTTTTATTGGCGCAGCAATAATGTTCAGGAAATCACTTAGCATTAATTATCATATTCATCCTATGACTTTTCCAATGTAATTGGTGGATCATGCATGGTTTAATTGTAATTAATGTTTTTCCACAAAATATTGCTGTCAAAAGTTTGGAGACATGCTTGACTTGATGATCGAATTTTTTTGTGACAGGTTAGAAATTTGTTATTAACTGGAAGCTTGTTTTGTGGGCCTCTGTTTCTCACTTTTTGCTTCCTCAATACTGTAGCAATTGCTTACAGTGCTACTGCAGCGTTGCCACTTGGAACCATTGTGGTTATCTTTTTAATTTGGACCTTGGTAACAGCACCATTACTGGTATTAGGTGGGATTGCAGGGAAGAACAGCAAAGCTGAGTTCCAGGCTCCATGTCGTACCACTAAATATCCTCGAGAGATTCCTCAGTTTCCGTGGTACCGAAAGGCACTTCCCCAGATGGCTATGGCAGGGTTCTTACCCTTCAGTGCAATTTACATTGAACTTTACTACATATTTGCAAGTGTCTGGGGTCACAGGATTTACACCATCTACAGCATTTTGTTCATAGTGTTCATTATTCTCTTGATTGTCACGGCTTTTATAACAGTGGCGTTGACATACTTCCAGCTTGCAGCTGAAGACCATGAATGGTGGTGGAGGTATGTTTTGCTGTTAATTTGTGCCATGATCCTTTTTCTTATCCCACTAGAAAAAGCCTCCTGTGTACATGATAATAATTGTGGTAATTTTGCACCCCTTCCCCGTTGTTTATGCCTTCTACAATTTATATGATTTAAAATTTCCCTGTTCTCCTTTTGAACTCTCATTAGGATATCATATGAAATATCTTTAAACTGATCAAGATGAGTGATCCTAACATCATTAGCTTGAGTTTATCTGAGATTTTTTGTTATGCTCAAAAATTATGGTTACCTAGTTTTACTACAACTTTAAAGGCCCTTTAATTTCATATCTGGAAAGCTTAGGTTACTTTTGATACATCAAAAGAGTAACCTATTGATATTAGCTTTAGAGAGCTAGTATTTGTGTGGATCTGAGTAATTGATGTCTTATTATGTATTTCTTGTATCCTTTCTGTTTTTAGTTTTTGTAACATTTGTGCATGTCTTAAAATTTGGTGATATGATTCTACTTGTGAAATATACGTGAGAGTGAGATGTAAATCCCAATAATCGAGTACATAATATGTTAGCCATGGACCGAATCCATTACTGGTTTATCATAGGAAGAAGAAGCGGAATGTTGAGGGAGAGAGAGAATGATGAGCTACCGAACTTCACTGGAATCGATCCCATGAGTTGGGTCCGGCGAGCAGAGCAGTATTTCCAGGTGCAAGAGACCCCTGAAGAGAAGAAGGTCACGCTGGCTTTAGTGTGCATGGAGGGTCATGCTCTTCACTGGATCAGCTGGTTACAAGATCGGAAGCCACTTATGACTTGGGAAGAGGTTAAGAAAGAAGTGCTCACTAGATTCGGAGGTGCACTGGCAACTAACCCTTTTGAAGCCTTAGCAGCTGTTCGTCAAAACGGGGTAGTGGAGGAATTTATCCAGGACTTCGTTGCCAAGGCAGTGCAAGTCAGGGGATGTTCGGAAGAATTCTTCATAGGGCAGTTTCTGAATGGACTGAAGGCGGAGATTAGGGCTCGGATTCGTTCACATGAGGCGGTGGATCTCTATCGCACAATGAATTTAGCCAGGGAAATCGAACATGAACTGGAGGTGGTAAGTCGGCAGAAGTTTGCGCAGCCATCTTCTCACAGAGAAAGCTTTGGGTTGGGCGCAAAGGCAGGGTCAGTAATCGGGGTCAAAGGACCTCAACCTACCTTTCAGGTTATTGACGGAAGGAAGAGCGGGTTTGGAGCTGGAGGGACTCACCCAGGTGGAGGACCGGCCCAATCTTGGAGTCATTTAAGGGGAACCACCGGACCTGCTCAATCTGTAGGGAGCAGTACTGGGTCAAGTGGTCATGCGGGTTCAGCCTGGCCCAGAGGGGTCCGAAAATACACCCAAAAAGAGTTTCAAGATCTTAGGGCAAAAGGCCTTTGTTTTCGTTGTCTTCAACCCTATCATCCTCTTCACCAGTGTCAAGGAGCATCTCTACATACGGTAATTCTGGCTGATGAAGATTCATCGGAGGATAAGGGAGAGGGGACGCTGCCGGAGATGGAGACGCCGGAACTTCCGAACGACCAACAGTTTACGAATCTTGAACTTCCTTATTTTGCTCTCGGTGGGTGCGGAAGTCACCAAACCATGAAGTTACGTGGGTTGATCTGTGGGGTAGCCGTTATTATTATGGTAGACAGTGGGGCGAGCCACTGCTTCATTACAAAAGGGGCGGCAACGAAGATGGGACTCCATGTTGAACCGACAGTGAGGACTGGTGTGCGACTGGGAGATGGGCGACGGGAGGAGACCCAGGGTGTTTGCCGAAATGTCTCAGTAGAAGTTGGAGGTGCTGAGTTTAGGGTCGATTGTTTTGTGTTTCCGTTAGGTGGTGTCGACCTCATTTTGGGAATATCGTGGCTGCAACAGTTGGGAGATGTTAAGGCAAATTGGGGACGGATGTCTATGGAGTTCCAGTTTGGTGGAAGGACAATTAAAGTGGACGGAGACCCTTCTCTAGTTAATATCCCAGCAACAGTTCGTTTCTTACAAAAGTCCAGTCCGACTAGTTGTGGCTTGGTGCTTTGGCAAGCTTCCTTGGTTGAGTTGAATTCGGCTGAGGGTGACCGTTCAGAGGAACAGGAGTCAGCCCTACAACAGTTACTTCAGAAGTTTGCAAGTCTGTTTAATGAGCCTTCGGGGCTACCGCCACATCGCGCCATTGACCATAGTATACCACTACAGCGAGGGGTTACTGCTGTGAGTGTAAAGCCGTATCGCTATGGTCACATGCAGAAGGATGAGATAGAACGGCAAGTGTCCGAGATGCTAGCGACTGGGATAATTCAGCCAAGTTTTGGGCCATTTTCCAGTCCCGTTTTATTAGTAAGAAAGAAAGACGGAGGGTGGCGTTTCTGTGTTGACTATAGGGAGTTGAACAAGGTAACTGTGGCGGATAAGTATCCAATTCCGGTAATACAGGAGCTACTGGATGAATTACATGGCGCTAAGTTCTATTCCAAGGTCGACCTACGATCTGGATACCACCAGATCCGAGTACGAGCTGAAGATATTCCTAAAACGGCCTTTAGGACACATTCCGGCCATTATGAGTTCAAAGTAATGCCTTTTGGACTTAAAAACGCCCCAGCTACGTTTCAAGCGACAATGAACGAGCTTTTCCGACCTTATTTACGACGGTATGTATTAGTGTTCTTTGATGACATCCTTATTTATAGCAAGGATTGGGAAGAACATATGGGTCATTTGTTGGTTGTTTTAAGGATATTGGAGGATCAGCACTTTGCTGTAAATGAGAAGAAAAGTCAATTCGGGCAGACCAAGATCGAGTATTTGGGACACATAATATCAGGGGGTGGTGTATCTATGGATCCGGCGAAGGTGGCTAGTATACTGACATGGCCACAACCTCGATCGGTCAAAGGGGTGAGAGCCTTCCTTGGGTTAACGGGATATTACCGAAGGTTTATACAAGATTATGGGCACATAGCGAGGCCACTGACGGAGCTACTGAAAAAGGAGTCTTCTCAGAAATTTGCATGGACAGCTGAGGCACAAGTAGCCTTCACCGCACTTCAGCAGGCCTTGACTACTGCACCCACACTAGCTATGCCCGATTTTCACCAACCTTTTGTTGTAGAATGTGATGCATCCGGGGGAGGGGTAGGAGCAGTTTTAATGCAAGAAGGACGACCGATTGCCTTTTACAGCAAGAGTTTGGCGCCACGGAATTTAGCTAAGCCAGCTTATGAGAAGGAGTTAATGGCTCTTGTGATGGCCATCCGACATTGGCGACCATATCTAGTAGGGGGCAAATTTACGGTGCGGACTGACCACTGTAGCTTGAAGCATTTACTTCAGCAGCAAATCACGACTCCGGCTCAACAAAACTGGGTGGCAAAGCTGATTGGGTATGAGTTTGACATAGAATACAAGCCGGGAATATTGAACAAGGCTGCGGACTCGTTGTCAAGACGACAGGAGGATGTAGAGTTGTCCGCGATTTCTTTTCCCTGCTGGACTCAATGGGCAGATCTAGACAAAGAAATAGCAGCAGATGATACTTATCAGAAACTCAAAATACAGATCACTGATTGCCCTGCTGAATTCAAGAAATACAAGATTGTGAATGGTAGGATATTTTTTAATGGGAAGTTATTCTTACCTGCCACTTCTTCATGGATTCCTAAGCTAATCCATGAGTTTCACTGCACCCCTCAAGGAGGACATTCCGGAGCCTATAGGACGTACCGAAGAGTGGCAGCCAATGTTCATTGGGTGGGAATGATGAAACAGATTCAGAAGTTTGTGGCTGAATGTCAAACATGCCAACGCAACAAATATAGCACTCAAGCTCCTGCTGGGTTACTACAGCCGTTACCCATACCGACTCAAATATGGGAAGATTTATCCATGGATTTCATCACTGGTATGCCTCGTTCTCATGGAATTGATTGTGTGTTAGTAGTAGTGGACCGTTTGAGCAAGTATGGTCACTTCCTTGGTCTTCGACATCCGTTTACTGCACGGTCAGTGGCTGAAGTGTTTTCTAAGGAGATTGTGAGGCTTCATGGAGTACCACACTCCATTGTTAGTGACAGGGACCCTCTATTCATGAGTAATTTCTGGTTAGAATTTTTCAAAGGATGGGGCACCCAGCTGAAAATGAGCACTGCCTACCATCCGGAAACGGATGGCCAAACGGAAGTCTTAAATAGATGTTTAGAAACATATTTACGATGTTTCTCGTCTGAACAGCCTAAAGCTTGGAGTCGTTGGTTGCATTGGGCCGAGTACTGGTACAACACCAATTTTCAAGGTGCTACTCGAACCACTCCTTTTGAACTAGTGTACGGTCGGAAACCACCCACTCTTGTTCAGTATTTACCTGGAGAGTTTAAGATTGCGGCAGTGGCAGCAGAACATCAGGACCGAAATGAGATATTGAGACAGCTGCGCTATAATTTGCTAAAGGCACAGCACAGGATGACTAAGCAGGCCAATAAACACCGACGACATGTTGAGTTCCAGGTAGACGATTGGGTCTACTTAAAGATTCGGCCGCATAGACAGACCTCACTTGCACAGCGAGTGTATCACAAACTCACTCC
>JANITX010000210.1:48404435-48416294 GCA_027564395.1 Erythroxylum ulei
AGTTCATCTCTGTTTTATTTATATCTGAATTGAGAAATTTGCATTATGATAAAACAGAGTAGGTAATTCAAACTTGAAAGAGAAGAATTACTTCTAAAGAAACTTGGGGTAGCAGAATAATAGGATTTAGATTTACTTTAGTAGGAGTTGATAACAATTTTTGGAACTTTAATCTTGTGATTTTGTGAAAGCAATTCCTCTTCTTAAAGATTTAGTTTTGTCCTGAATGTTTAAACGTAATTGATTTATTTTATCCTTTTTAATTTCTAAATCTTCTTATTATTAATTTAAACAATCTGGAAAGAATTAATTGGTACTTAGTATAAATCCTCATGGGAACGATAACCGTACTGTAATAACCCATATTCTTACGGTCGAGCTCTGAGTGCGTTCTATTTATAACTCATCAAGTTTTTGGCGCCGTTGCTGGGGATCTATGTTCGAGAGAAAAACAAGAAATTTGACGAAGCCTTTAGTTGAATTTCACAACGAAGTTTCTCATTTGGAAACAGTTCTTCGACAAGTTGCTGAAGACATACATATGACTGAAGCTATACTACCGAAGAATATCATGGCAGAGGAACAAAGAACATTGATGGATGTGGTTAGGCCTGGATTTCGGCCAAATTAGCAATGTATGACAAGACTTGTTATGACAACGAACAATTTCGAGATCAAACCAGCCTTTTTGCTGATGTTACAAGCGACAATGCAATTTTATGGTTGGCAAACGAAGATCCAAATACCCATATCAAAAAGTTCCTGGAAATTTATGACACTTTCAAGTATAATGGAGTAATAGATGACGCGATTCGATTACAGTTGTTTCCATTTACTCTGAAAGATAAAGCTAAGGTTTGGCTCAATTCCCTTCCATTAAGATCTATTATTACTACATGGACCAGGTTAGCTCAAGCATTTCTATCCAAATATTTCCCTTTAGCCAAAACAATGAAGATCATTAAGGAAATCACCAACTTCCAGCAGCAAGATGGTGAATCTTTATATGAGGCTTGGGAAAGGTTCAAAGAGTTACAACGAAGTATTCCTCATCATAATTGACCTCGGGAATTGCTGCTGCAAACTTTTTACAATGGAGTTAACACTACCACTCGTGGTACAATTGATGTAGCCGCAGTGGGATCTTTAATGAAGAAGACAATTGATCCAACATATGATCTATTTGAAGAAATGACAGCTACTAACGCATTACGGGCATCAGATAGATCTCGATCGATGATAAAAGAGCAGTAGGGAGTTTTGTCTCTCGATCCAGTGACTGCTTTAGAAGCTGAAGCTGCCAATCTTGCGAAATAGATTAGCAGCTTCACTTCAAGTTCATCAGTAGCAGCAGTTCATAGTGCATGTGAGTTATACAATTAGTAGGGGCACTTCACCAATAAATGTCCAGCAGTTGTTACAACTGAGCAAGACAATTTTATAGGGAATAACTGTCTAAGAAACAACCTATTTTTTAACACTTACAACCTTGGATGGCAGAATCATCCCAACTTCTCATAGAGTAATAATAATAATACAGTGGGAGAGCAAAGACAGATTCAGCTTAGGAATCCATTCGAGGCTAAGATGGAGAAATTTATGGAGACGATTGGAACTAACCTGAATAAACAAGATGAATCACAGTAGAAGC
This sequence comes from Erythroxylum ulei, assembly GCA_027564395.1. Lineage (NCBI taxonomy): Eukaryota > Viridiplantae > Streptophyta > Magnoliopsida > Malpighiales > Erythroxylaceae > Erythroxylum > Erythroxylum ulei. The sequence goes on from JANITX010000210.1 coordinate 48,406,087, forward strand.
TAGAAGTGAAGGTTAATCAAACAGCGAAAAATCACTCTGGGTTAATTCACAATTTGGAGGTCTAAATGGGAAAATTGGCAACTACTCTAGCTCAACGGAACCTTGGAGGTTTCCCGAGTACCACTGAACCAAATCCAAAGGAGTCTTTAAAAGTTATACGAATGAGGAGTGGTAAGGACCTAGAAAATCAAATAAAGAACAAAGCAAACAAGCAGACAGAAGAATGGTGCGATCGTGAGCCCATTGATGGAAAATTGAGCAAGTTACAAAGCCTCGGTACCAATTGCGAGGAAGTAGGGTGCGATCGCACCCTGGGAGTTGAGTTAGAGTAGGAAAAATCAAGCCTTGGGTACGCTCGCTACAAGAAAAGGTTCGATTGTGAATGCCATGAAATAGGTAAAAACAAGTAGGCCGAAGAAGGCAGGTATGTACCACATGTCTCTTTCCCTTAACAACTTAAGAAACAACAGTATGATAGTTAGTTTGCCTTATTTCTTGAAAAGTTGAAAAAATTACAGATTAATCTTTCTTTTGTGGAGGCATTGGAACATATGCCCAAGCATGCTAAATTTTTGAAAGATATCCTAACTCAAAAGAGATCTCTTATTGATAACGAGACTGTGCAACTTCCAGAAAAATGTAGCTCAATTATTTCAAACGCTCTTCCTTCAAAACTACAAGATCCTGGAAGTTTCACAATTCCTTATGTAGTTGGTGATATACAATTTAACAAATGTTTATGTGATTTGGGTGCAAGTATAAACTTGATGCCCCGTTCAGTTTTTCAAAAATTAGGTCTTTGAGAGGTTAAGCCGACATCTATGGTGCTGCAACTAGTGGATCAATCAATCAAGAGGTTGTTTGGGATTTTGGAAGATGTGCTTGTAAAAGTGGACAAATTTATAATTCTAGTGGATTTCGTGGTGTTAGATTTCAAGGCTGATTCATAATGCCCATTGATTTTGGGTTGTCCATTCCTCTACACAGGAAAAGCTCTAGTAGATGTCTATAGAGGGAAACTCATATTGTGCATTGGTAAGGAGTAAGTTGAGTTTTGTATGAGGTTGGCCATGAAGCACTCAATGGATAATGAGGGTTGTATGAAGGTAGACATTGTGGATGATTGTGTGTTGAGTGTGGTGGAAAGCAAGGAGAAAGAAGTTTCGTTTGATCCAGATGTATTGCTGCGGGAAACAAATCCATCTCCACTGTCCATTGTGCGTCCACCAGTCCTAGAGTTGTAACCATTGCCGAGTCATTTGAGGTATGCATTTCTAGGGGAAGGGGAAAACCTGCCTATTATTGTTTCCAACAATTTGACAAATGAGCAGGAACAATGGTTGGTGGTGTTGGTAAGGAAGTATGTTAGAGCTGTGGGGTGGAAGATTTCTGATATAAGAGGAATTAGCCCCGACGTAGTGGTGTACATAATTTACTTGGAGGAAGGAAGCAAGTCTGTGAGAAAGTAACAAAGAAGATTAAATCCAAACATGAAGGAAGTCGTAAAGAAAGATGTCATCAAATTACTTAATGCAGGCATTATCTATCCTATTTCAGATAGTGAGTGGGTAAGTTCGGTTGAGTGTGTGTCGAAAAAAGGAGGCATGACCGTGATTATACCAGAATAGTTATTCGGTGGAGAGTGTGCATTGACTTTAGGAAGCTAAACTCTGCTACATGAAAAGATCATTTTTCGTTACCATTTGTTGATCAAATGGTGGACAAAGTATCAGGTCATGCGTTTTATTATTTCTTGCATGGATATTTGAGTTATAATCAAACTTTTTATCTATCCACAGGATCAAGAGAAGACTACATTCACATGCCCTTATGGAACTTTTACGTATAGAAGAATGCCTTTTGGTTTGTTTAATGCTCCAGCAACATTTTAGCGATGTATAATGATAATTTTTGTTGATTTAGCGGAGGACTTCATGGAAATATTTATGGATGATGTTTTAGTTTTCAGTGATTTGTTTGATGCATGTTTGCAGAACTTAGGGAAGGTGCTTGCACGATGTGAGGAGTCAAATTTAGTTCTCAATTGGGAGAAATGCCATTTTATGGTAGATGAGGCATAGTGCTTGGGCATAAAATTTCTAGCAAAGGAATTGAAGTTGACGGGGCTAAGATTGAAGTGATAGCAAAGTACCACCTCCTACGAATGTGAAAAAAGTGTATTCAATCTTGGGACATGCCAGGTTTTACAGAAGATTTATTCAGGATTTTTCCATAATTACTCGACCTCTAACTAATTTGTTTGTGAAAGATGGCCATTTGATTTTAATGTTGAGTATGTGCAGGCTTTTGAAACATTTAAGGTGGCTTCTACTACAGCACCAGTGTTAGCAGCACCCAATTGGTCATTACCATTCGAGGTGATGTGTGATGCAAGCGATCATGCTATAGGTTATGTACTAGGGCAGCGAAAGGATAGGAAACTACACGCAATCTATTATGCAAACAAAACATTATTGGGAGCTCAATTGAATTACAAAACAATCGAGAAGGAGCTTTTGGCAATGGTTTTTTCATGTGAGAAATTTAGATCATACCTCCTTAGATCAAAAGCAATAATCTTTTTGGATTATGCAGCGTTGAGGTATTTGTTTAACAAGAAAGATGCAAAGCCAAGACTAATTCGTTGGGTGTTGTCATTACAGGAATTCGACATCGAAATTAAGGATAAAAAGGAAGCTGAAAATGTGGTGGTAGATCACTTATCTTGAATTGAATAAGGGAATAATACAAACAATGAGCCAATTCGAGAAGAATTTTTAGATGAGCATATTTTCCTTATTTAGCAGTTAGAAACCCCCTGGTATGCCGACATAGTAAATTATGTTGTGAGCAATATCATCCCTTTCGACTTGTCTTATCAACAACAGAAGAAATTCTTTGCAGAAATTAAGCATTACCATTGGGAAGAATTGTATTTATTCCGAATATGTGCTGATGGATTAATTCGGAGATGTGTTCCAGAAAGTGAGATGCTTTCTGTTCTAAGTCATTGTCACGATTTGCTTTATGCAGGGCATTATGCGGACAATAGAACTTCAAGTAGAATCTTGGAATGCGGATTTTACTGGCCAACTTTGAACCAGGATGCGAGGGAGTTTGTACGAAGATGTGATAGATATCAGCGAATAGGCAACATTTCGAAAAGAGATGAGATGCCATAATCAAGTATATTGGAGGTTGAGATATTCGATCTATAGGGCATCAATTTCATGGGACCGTTTCCTGTATCTTATGGAAACAAATACATATTGGTGGGAGTAGACTATGTCTCCAAATGGGTGGAAGCCAGTGCTAGCTCAAGTAGTGATGGAAGGGTGGTAATAAAGTTTTTAAAAGGGTTGTTCATGCGATTTGGAGTTCCACGTGTTCTAATCAGTGATGGTGATTCTCATTTCTGTAACTCAAGGCTTGAACTTCTACTTAAACGATATGGTGTGCAACATAGGGTGGCAACACCCTATCATCCACAAACAAGTGAGCAGGTGGAAGTTGTCAATAGGAAGCTCAAAAGGATTTTGGAGAAAACGGCTAACAGAGTAAGGAAAGATTGGGCTATGAAACTTGACGGTGCCTTGTGGGCATATGGGACAGATTTGAAGACACCTATTAGAACAACTCCATACAGACTTGTTTATGGTAAGGCATTTCATTTGCCTGTTGAACTTGAACGCAAAGTGTATTGGGCTATCAACACTCTTAATATGGATAGCAAAGTGGTGGGGACTAAGAGATTGTTGCAGTTGCAAGAGTTGGAGGGGTTACATTTCACAGCTTATGAGAATGCCAAGTTATTCAGAGAGTGAACCAACAAATGGCACGACAAGAATTTTAAAGATAAGTACTTCAAGGAAGGTGATTCTGTCTTGTTATATAACTCTCAGTTTAGGTTATTTCTAGGCAAGCTACATTCAAGATGGAGTAGGCCTTTCAAATTCACCACTGTTTATGGGAATGGAGTTTTGGAACTTAACAATGCACGCGGTGAGAAGTTCAAGGTGAACTGTCAAAGATGTAAGCTTTATCTTGGAGGTCTTATCCATAAACCTAAGGAGGCAATGGCTTTTCAATTTAACCCTTGAAAGAAAGGTTTCGGTCATGCTAAAAGACCTTAAAATTAGCATGTGTATGAGTAGGTTTAAATAAAAAAGTTTGTTTGTTTGTTTGTTTAAGAAGTTGTTTGTAGGAAACAAAAATGGTGCGATTGTGAGTCAGTTAGGTGCGATCACGATCATGGCACTATTTTGCAGGAGAAGTCTCAGGTGCGCTCACGAGTTAGTAAGGTACGATAGCGACCGAAGAACTATTTGCAGCTGTAGTCTCGGGTGTGATTTCGAGCTGCCTGATGCGATCGCACTATGTTAGGTAATGTTCAAAATTCAAAATTTTCTCGATTTCCTAAAGAAATTTATGAGTCTTTACTTCCTTTTTTTTCCTTTGGCTATTTAAACATCTTTTTGGGAGTTTTCTTGTGATATTCATATCTCAGAACCCTAGCCTCTAAAATTTCTTGTTTGAGAATCAAGAAGAAGAGAGAGAAAGAAGAAGAGGGAGAACCACCCCTTCAAAATATCCTTCAAACAAATCACCCATTGAAGAGAATGTCAAGGAGGAAGATGGTATCTACCAAGTCTAAAGGGAAGGGTAAGGTCGTTCGACAGTTAATACCGGATCTTTCGGTACAATATTCTGCCCCTTTCCCAATCTTCTCGCATGAGGAAGGAAAGAAGTACCAAAAGGTGAAAGCAAAAAGAATCATTGTACCAAGGTGCTTTGATTGGGAGATGGTGACACAACTAGATCTCAAGGATAATATTTTAGCTATGGCTGAGCGATTAGGATGGCAACATTTAATAATGGGAGAATGAGAGATCTATGAGGAGCTGGTACACGAATGTTACACCACATTAGTAGTGGAAGGGGATAAATGTACCAAACTGAGGTTTACGCTATGCGAACAAGAGTGGGAGATGGATTCCTCGATGATGGAACATTTACTTGGGCTGCCAAAACAGGGTTCGATTAAACCAGCTGGTGAATTTGGATCAGGGGATTTCTGGCGCACAATTACGCAGGGTTCATCGGCTTATTCTGTTCATAACATCCCAAATTTGCTCATTCGGGATGCTTTGTTGATTCTTCTACACAAATTCATGGCAGTATTAGTTTTCAACAGGGTGGAGAGTAATAAGGTCTCAAATTAAGAGTTATATGCCTTGTGGTGCGCTTCTAATAACATGCCCTATTGTACCTCCTTCCACTTGTTGAAGGGGTTTGTGCAGATGGCACGACCATCAAGAACCAAATTGGGATTAGGGTATATAATGATTGCATTAGCTCAATTAGTGGGCCTTAACTTGAAGACGCTTAAATGCATTCTGAAAGAAGTTTTCAACCAAAGATACTTGCATGTCTATTGCCTGATGAGCTTCATGGGATGCAATTTATGGCCTTATCAAGAGAGAGCAGTTGTCAAACATAGAGGAGCAAGGGAGTCAGCCTCTAGTGAAGAAGAAGAAGAAAGCCGCGACTCACAACAAGAAGAAGCATAATTTGCAATTCCTGGTGTTGTTGTTGTTACAGTTCTGGAGGTGCTTAAATGCTGGGAAGCTGCTACCGTAGCAAATAATAACAAGTTAGCAGCAATTGAAACAACAATAGCGGATATTCAAAGACAGGAGCGGTATAAAGAAAAGAAATTGAAGAAATTCTTCGCTGCGTCTAATGTGGAGGTACCATCACCTACACCTTCACCACTAGGTTCTCCTGTTCCCTAAAAGCCCTACTTAGTTTTCTTTTATGTACTTGTACATTGGTTATATGTTTGCGATGTTTTTTTGTTTTATTGTTCTTTGTTGTGTTATGTGTTTATGACTCAAGTAGTAACATGCGAGGATTCTTTATCTTAGCTTGATAGATTTTTAACATCCTACATGCCCTTTTAGTTATTAAAAATGCACAAACGCAACTAATGATCATTTGAGGATAGTGCGCATACTGGAACAACTTTGGTACTTGTAGTAAAATTATTTATAGTAAGTTCTTTGCTTAATAATTATGACTATTGTTATTTACTTGAAATTTTAACTAGAGGATAAGAAAATTTGTATGAATGATAAAGAGGAAAAAAAACCTCCAAAATTTTGCTCCGCTATGCTGAGGGTGCCTGAAACTGGCCTTGGACACATGAGCAATGCTAGTAGCCACTTGATGATGAAAGTGAAGTAGGTTTTGTGTATTTGAGTATGCTCCTGCTCCTCATTTGCATTTAATTGAAAAACTTTTCATCTTAAGCAAGCTTCTTAAGTTGTGCTGGAAATAAAGTTTCTTCATCTTCATTGCACAGTTTTAATAACAGGTTGTTAACAATACACATATGCTTAAAAGAGCATTTATTCTAATAATGAAGTTACTGGTGCTAATTACTACTCTTGTATGCATTCTATTCGCAAGTTGGTCTACGGAAGCTTCATCTGTGTTCTTGGTAATTTAGGGGTTGGTAGGATGTTAACAATCATGTCAAATTGGGCAAAGATTCTTTGGTATCAAGTTATTTTTGTCATTGCTTTTGTTTTATTTTCTTTTGTCGTATTGTGTGCTTGGGGACAAGCACAAGTATAGTGGTGAGTATTGATGTGAGTTTATTTACTTGTTGAGTTTTAATGTTTTTAGATATGTTTTTGGGCTTTTTTAGTTCTTGGTTTAGTAGTTTAGTTTAGTTTTTGGGCAACTTTGATGTTTTGTTAAGTGTGAAGGGACAGGGGAGCAAGATGAGAAAAGTTGGTGAAAGAAACAAGGAAAGAGTTGTCTGGTGCGATCGTGAGGAATAATGGTGCGAGCATGACCGAAGCTATGGATTTAAGGAAGAACAACATCACAATGGTGCAATCGCGAGTGTGTCTGGTGCGATCACACTCGGGAGTTTTGCCCAGGAGCTAGGTGATTCGGACTTTTTTTCTTACCCTTAGAGGTCAAATAAAAAATAATCCAAGGATTGCAATATAGGGTGCAACCTCGGGCCGCTTCACTTGATTGGAACCTAAATGAATGGACCTAAGCTAACCTATATGTCATGCTACGCAAACTAATTGGGGAAAAGGGGGGTTTGATCTTTGAAAACATTAATTGAGCTAAAATGAATTGTAAAATGTATTTTTGGACTTTTGGGAATAGAAAAATGGAAAGATTAAAATAAATGATCGAAGAGTGATAGAATCCTCTTGAAAATGCGCTTTGGCTATCATAGTTCAAAATTGATTTTGATGGGAGTGGAAATCACTAAGTTTCAAATTGGAAAACCTTAAAGAACTCTTTAAGTCCAAGATCTTAATCAATGGGACTCCATTTCTTAAAACCTTGTTAAATGCTCTTAGTGTGTGTAGTGGATAATGCAATAAGTCACTTTGGAATCTAGAATCAACTCAATATCAAACACAACTATGCAAGATAAAAGAGAATCAAAAAGATCAAAAATAGTCATATATGAGACTTTATATATTTAAGCTTAAAGTTCTACATAAACAAATCCAAACCACACAATGAATATCTAAGATTTGATTAAACTATAATCAAGTAGCTTAACTACAAATTACAAATCCTAAACCTAGGAATTCATAAATCATAACTAAACCATGGATTAAAATACTCCCCTCTTAAGCCCATGGAACTCCAGCCATTGCTATATCTTCCAAAGGAAGGGAAAACACCTAGCCATGCATAGATCTTGGAGGCTTCACAACTAGGAGAGAATCCAAGTTACCCATGATGGAAGCTGGTGGTGAAAATGTAGGCAAAATGCGAGAGAGAGAGGGAGGGATGAGAGAAAATGTGGACGGCAAGATGATGATGATTTGATGACAATAATGTCGGCTCTCGTCTTTCTGTGTATTATAACTTATCCTAAAATAGGTTTTCTCTAAAACGGGTTGCCAGGTTGGGTGTTTACAGTTAGTGAATTTTTTGAAAATGGTTTGGGTCTAGTGCTGATTCGACTGCTTCGCTGCGGAGAAAGGATGAGTTCACCGCGGTGAACTTTTCCTGAAAGGTATTCCAGGCAGGTTATTGTGACTTCACCGCGGTGAATTCTTCTCGAAAGGTTTCTGTTTGAATTCTCTGGTTTTGCTGCGACGAAAGGTCATCCTCGCCGTGGCGAACTTTGCCTGGTGGTATTGACTTGTGTTCTTAACTTTCTTGGTTTTCACTCTTGGCTCTACTTCTTGAGTGTCCTGCAATGAAAAATAATAGTTTATAGTATCAATTGTCCTAAAAATCAATTGAGTGCAATTACTAACTATTTGTGACAATTTTACCTTCAAACTACATTAATTCAATACAAGCACTCATAAACTAAATTAAGCACAATATCTGGTAATAAGAGCCGAAAAGTATAATAAAAACCATGAAATTGTCACCAAATGATATAGGAAACTTGGGTTCAATCAATGGGCTCACTACTCATAGGGTTATCAAGAACTTCTATACTAAGGAGGTGGTATTAGAATCTCCTAATTAGATAAGAGCAGCTTTCAAACGAATTAGTCAAGTAGTGCTAGCTAGGTTGATATCATTTGTGAGTGCATTGAGGTTGATGCAAGGAGGATGTGAGGCTTATCTGGCCCACGTCATTGATACTAGAGTTGAGCAAAATGAGCAGGACATTCCCGTGGTTAGGGAATTCCTGGATGTCTTTCCCGCCGAGCTATCTGGTTTACCTCCAGATCGGGAAACGGAGTTCACAATTGACATAGTTTCGGGTGCTACTCCTATATCCATTCGTCCATATAGGATCGCACCTAAGGAACTAAAGGAGTTGAAGGCTCAGCTACAAGAGTTGCTGGAAAAGGGTTTCATTAGACCCAGTTTTTCACCTTGGGGAGCTCCAGCTTTGTTTACAAAGAGGAAAGATGGGACTTTGAGGTTATGCATCGATTATGGGCAACTGAATTTGGTAACAGTGAAGAACAAGTACCTGTTACCTAGAATTGATAATTTGCTTGATCAGTTGCGAGGAGCTCAGGTATTCACTAAGCTGGATTTGAGATCGGGGTACTATCAGTTGAGGATAACAGAGGCTGATGTACCTAAAAGTGCATTCAGGAGCAGGTATGGGCACTTCGAGTTTTTAGTAAGCCGTTTAGGTTAACTAATACCTCGGTAGCATTTATGGCCTTGATGAATAAGGTATTTCAATCCTACCTGGACCACTTTGTGATAGTGTTTATCGATGATATTTTGGTGCATTCAAAGAGTAGAGAAGAACATGTTGAGCATCTAAGAGTGATTTTACAGATCATGAGAGAGAAATAGTTGTATGCCAAATTCAGTAAGTGTGAATTTTAGCTTGATTAAGTAGTGTTTTGGGGGCATATAGTGACTGGACGAGGCATACAAGTAGATCCAAAGAAGATAGAAGTAGCAATGAATTGGGAAGCTCTGAGGAATGTGTCTAAAATCTGAAGCTTCCTAGGATTGGTCGGATATTACCGGAGGTTTGTCGAGGGGTTTTCTTTGATCTCAGCCCCTCTAACAAAACCTCTGAGGAAGAATGTAGTATTCAGATGGAATGAGGAATCAGAAGAGTGTTGAGGAGCTGAAACATCGGTTGACTATTGTACCGGTGTTAACTTTTCCATCGGGGACTGGAGGATATGTGGTATATAGTGACGCTTCGTATCAAGGATTGGGATGTGTATTGATGCAGCATGGCAAGGTGATCGCCTATTCATCGAGCTAACTAAGGTCTCGTGAGGTTAACTATCTGGTACATGATTTAGAGCTTGTTGCAGTTGTCTTTACTCTAAAGATATGGAGGCACTATTTGTATAGAGAGACATTCCAAATTTATACTGATCATAAGAGCTTGAAGTATCTATTGAGTCAGAAGGAGTTGAACATGAGACAAAGAAGATGGATTGAGTTATTAAAGGATTATGACTACACGATTGAATATCATCCGGGGAAAGCTAATGTGGTGGTTGATGCTTTGAGTAGAAAGACAAATACTAGTGCAACTCAGATTCAGTTATCGAGGTTACCAAACCTGATTCACTTGATAGCTTTGAATGTGGAGTTGAATCTAAAGCATAATGAAGCACTAATAGCCACTGATTGAGTCAAGTTTACATTATAAATTGGCTGCATTTTCATAACTGTTTATGCACTCGTTGACTCCTAATTGATGACTTTTGCGC
>JANITX010000210.1:48430786-48443596 GCA_027564395.1 Erythroxylum ulei
TTAACTTTCATCCAATATACGAAAAAACATAACAGTAGTTGCAAAAATACCTCCATCGAAGGACACGATGACAATGGCTGGAGAAGACAACGCCGACGAGCAGAAAAGAAGTCCACAATAGAGAAATGGGCTCCAAAAAAACTGAAGAGGAGACACAGGAAGAAGGAAGAAGAAGAAAGGAAGAAGAAGACACAAGTGGGAGGGAGATGTCGGAATTTAAAAAGAATTTACCGACTGAAATTTCCGTAGGTAAATTAAAATTTTTTTTATTCCACCTATAATTCCCGCCTTTTTACCGAAGGAATGAAAATTTTCATCGTTAACTTCATTTACCGACGGAATTTTCCGTAGGTAAACTCAAAAATTTTTATTCCGCTAAAAATTCCCTCATATTTAGCGACGGTATTTTTTCGTCACTAACTTTCGTCGCTAATTTTGCCGCGATAAATTCCCTCCACATTTAGCGATAAGTGTTAGTCTCGTCACTAAATTACTCAATTTTAGCGACAGAAATATGCTTTCTGTCGCTAATTTATAACGGTATATTTTCGTCGGTAATTTTTTGTTGCTGACTTGTAGTGATTACTGTCGGCCATATTTTTCCGTCGCTAATTTTGCCGTGACGAATTCCCTTCAAATTTAGCGACGAGTAGTAGTACTATCACTAATTTCTAACGGTAATTGTTCCGTCGCTAATCCACATTTTTCTTATAGTGTTCATTATCTAATTTTCTTCCTAAATAATCTAATAATTTTATATGTAAGAAGGTATATCTCTTTTATTTAAAGATACAACAATATATAAATTTATTCGCTATAAGTTAGTAACATATACATAATTGATAGCATTCATTATAATAGAGGTTCAAGTGTGATGCGAGGAAAAACAGTAGATAGTGTTAAAATAATTAATAATTTATTAAAATTGAGTTTAGTTATAATATATATTCCTTTATACTTGGTTTAACAATTAAGAGCAAAATTAGAATTATAATATAACTATAATAAATAATAATTTCATTCATTCTTTCCGTATGTGAATATATTTATGAGAAAATGCACCAAAATACGGAGAATGTAAAATAACAAAAAAATAAAGGTGATAATTAATGGAGGAATTGGTCTACTGCTTTGAGATAAAACCTTTGATATTATTTAGGTGTCGTCGTGATAGTCATGGTCGTTAATGTATATTTAGTATTATTTAGTGGCTGTCGTGATAGTCATGGTCGTTAATGCTTAGTCATGGTCGTTACGTATATAAACTACTTGATGATCAAAATATATCTTACTCAAACTTAATTTAAGTTTATTAAATTACAAACATAATTACGTGAAGGAAATGGTAACAGTATAGAAAAAGATGAACAAAAGCCATGTTTGATTTTAGTGAAAAATTAAAATTTTTTGGTTATTTTTTTCAAAAATTCTTAGATCTTCCTTAACAATACGAGATTATGCTTTCGACCTCGAAATCTATAAAACGTCATGAAATCTCAACTCGGATATTTTCGCACCAAACAACACCTTACTTTTAATAAATCTCATCAAGTAAAGTGAACTAGTTCTGGTATAATTATAAAGGTATCAAACAATGAATACTAGAACCCAGTGTATAAAAAAAGCCCTTTTGTGGATCTCACGTGGATCTCGCATGGGATCCACATAAATAAACGGCTGAGATTTATTAGACACAATAAAACATCTTAATATTGGACAGGAGATCTGGACTCTTTGTTTGAGACCAGATCCTCTGTCCAGTTTTACTCTGTCTTATTCTGTCTCATGAAATCTCAGCCATTTATTTTGTGGACCTCACGTGGACCCCGCATGGAACTCACATAAATAAACGGCTGAGATTTATTGGACACAATAAAACACCATAATATTAGACAGGAGATCTAGACTCCTACTTCGTAGGGTATAACTTGTGTCAAGTTTTGGTACCAGACGCTGTACAATTCAAAATATGTTAAATTACTGGAGCCAACCAACGAGATTTGAGCTAGACTGTAGCTCAAGAGTCACACCCTTCTCCACAATTGCAAAAGACTTGGTCATATATTATTAATCAGTGAGTTTTGAGTAATAAACTGGAGATAAAGGAAGTGAAGTTGTAATATTGTCGCCACACTTTCCGCTGTTTATTGTAAAGAAGACAGGGGAGAAGGTTATAAAAGCAGCCTATTGGGTTTCAAAGGACGTCGTTAAGTCTGTCTTCGCCAACATCTCGCCTGCGCAAGTCACTTTAAAACGACAAATATTTTCTTTTCAACACAAGGCGTAGGAGGAGAGACAGTCACGAAACTGGATACTGTCTGATTTCACCTTGCTTAGAGAATGAGAGAGAGTCAGGCAACTTCCATGTCTGACTCACAGCTTGTTCTCTTCCTTCTTCCATCACTCATGTCTCTACTTCTCATCCTTATTCTTGTTCAAAGAAGACAACCCAGGTTTAATCTCCCACCAGGAAGCATGGGCTGGCCATTTCTTGGAGAAACGATTGGCTACTTGAGGCCTTACTCGGCTACTTCCGTTGGAGAATTCATGGAACGACACATATCGAGGTAAAACTAAACTACATAGGGAACAAAAAGGAATGACCTTTTCTTTATCATAGCATATAAAGCTCCATTTGATGTGCAGGTATGGAAAGATTTACAAGTCCAATTTGTTTGGGGAGCCTACAATTGTCTCTGCAGATGCTGGGTTGAATAGATATATACTGCAGAACGAAGGGAGGCTGTTTGAATGCAGCTACCCTAGAAGTATAGGTGGAATTCTTGGGAAGTGGTCTATGTTAGTTCTAGTAGGAGACATGCATAGAGATATGAGGAGTATATCTCTGAATTTTCTGAGCCATGCCAGGCTTAGAACGCATTTACTGAGAGAGGTGGAGAAGCAAACTCTCCTGGTTCTGAACTCCTGGAAAGAAAATTCCACATTTTCAGCTCAAGATGAAGCAAAAAAGGTAAATTTTGACACTTGCATTATAAATTTGATGATTCAATGTTAGCTGTATAGCAAATGCATAGGGTATAAGAAAAATAAAATTGCAGTTCACCTTCAATCTGATGGCAAAACACATCATGAGTTTGGATCCTGGGAAACCTGAGACTGAGCAGCTGAAGAAAGAGTATGTCACTTTTATGAAAGGAGTAGTATCTGCCCCTCTAAATTTGCCTGGAACTGCATACAGGAAAGCCTTGCAGGTGAGCTAAGAGGATGAAAAAGTAGATGCAAGAACTCTAGTTTTAGATTCGAGTTTAACTAATTCTGTTCTTGCATGTTCTTATTTGGCAGTCTCGGTCAACAATCTTGAAATTCATAGAGAGAAAAATGGATGAGAGAATTGAAGGAACGAAGGAAGGAATAGAAAACATGGAAGAAGATGATCTTCTGGGATGGGTTTTGAAACATTCCAATCTTTCAACAGAGCAAATTCTTGACTTGATACTAAGCTTGCTCTTTGCTGGACATGAAACTTCCTCAGTGGCTATAGCTCTGGCAATTTACTTCTTACAAGGTTGTCCCGGTGCTATTAAACAGTTACAGGTAAGTGAGCTAGCATCTTACGTTAGAATGTTATTCAGTTAGTTTCTATCAGTACCCCTGTTGTCCATTCAACTTGCAAGAAACATTTTTATCTATTTTGCCTTGGTAGGAAGAACATAGTGAAATAGCCAGAGCAAAGAAGCAATCAGGAGAAACAGAGTTGAACTGGGAAGATTACAAGAAAATGGAGTTCACTCAATGCGTAAAACCTCTTAATATCCCTATCTCAAATCGAAAGCTTGGAATTGTAATCTGTAAGCAAAACTAACGAGATTCCTGTTTATCATTAAAGGTTATCAGTGAGACACTTAGGCTTGGAAACGTTGTCAGGTTCCTTCACAGAAAAGCTCTGAAAGATGTTCGGTACAAAGGTAAGCATAATCCCAGTAGAATAAAATTGGAAGAGTAATGTTTAGTGTGCGATTACTAATATTGTGAGAGTAACTTGGAAAGGGTATGATATTCCACGTGGATGGAAAGTGCTTCCGGTGATTGCAGCAGTGCACTTGGACTGTAGTCTTTTTGACCAGCCTCACCACTTTAATCCATGGAGATGGCAGGTAAGTAAAAGCTTTTTGAAATTAGAGACAAAAATATTGGTCATTCTTTTCCTTTTAGTAAATCAAAATTTCCATTTGTTCCTTCTCATGCCATGGCCATGGCCATGGTCCCACTACCCTACACTGTAGCTAGCAGCTGCAGTCCTTTCCTGTATGGGCATACAGCAAAACGCTGAGGCAACCAGAGCTTAATCATTGAGATAAAATTTTGGATTGCATGAAATGTTTGCTTGCTTTTAGGAGAATAGAGTTGAGTTACAGGATTATGATGGGATATTCTCTAGTTGCGCTAGTCTAATTTTTGACATTAAGTAACATAAAAGTGAAAGTGAGGTGAGTAAAAAAGTGCTTGAGAAATATGGAAGAATACATGAGAGTTACTAATCAGAAGCTCATCTGAGGGTGCAAGTAGGCAAATGCGATTGGGAGTTCAAATCGCTGGCACTTCTCATCCCCCAAAATGGGAAAGGTCTAAGAAGGCATTAGATTAGAATCCACAATTATTTGGAGCGGAGAGTAGACATTAATATTCAGAAAAAAGGAGATAAGATTTAAGAGACACTAAAATCAAGTGGATCCTCCAAACATTCCATCAAAGCCGTTGATTTCTGTCTCATCCGGAGCAAGATATACAGGCAAAGACGTACGGTTTTCCCATCCGGATCAGATTATGAACTGTCATGATCATTCAATAGGATGTTCTGCTTGATGGAGAGCTGGTCCCACTTCAACTCTCTCTCTGCGGTGCGTGTGGGTGTTTTGATATGATTAAAGCCCATGTGGAGGTGGGGTTTTTGGGTGCACGTGCAAGGGTGCTTTAGTTGTTCTAGTGGGTCAATAACCAAACTGGTCCACAACCGGGTTAGAGAAGGTTAAGGCGGGTGAGAGTGTTTTCAGACAAGAAAAGAAAGGTTAAAGGCTACTTCTTTTTTGTGTTTTGTCAGAGAGAATCTTTGCTCTAGGTTGTACCTTCATCAATTCAAAATGGAGGGATTTAGGTCGCAGTTCATAGTCAACGCTTACGTTAAACTCATTAACTCACATTTGGATGACAGTTTTTTGATATAGGTCACCCGTTTCTTACTATGGCTATGAACTTACATAAACATTACCGATTGATTGAGCTACAAATTTAGATCCTTTAGACTTTGTCAAGATAGGAAAAGAGGTGGAATTAATCCACTCGGCCAAACCCAACTCGTCTTCCAAGGTTGGTAATGGTCAGATTCAGGGATTGAAATATCTGAGAGTAAACTTTGCAGCAATTCTAGTCGTAACTATTATGTTTGCTTAACCAATTTCAACTTTTGGACATAAAAATCTTTTCAAATTAGTAAGTTTATCTGTTAACAGTAACTTCTTCGCTTATTTCATGTTGTGACAGAATAATATTGCTCGTGGGTCTTCTACTTATACTAACACAACCACGGCGGCTAGCAACCACTACATGCCATTCGGTGGAGGACCACGGCTATGCGCCGGATCAGAATTGGCAAAGCTCGAGATGGCAATTTTCATACACCATTTAGTCCTCAACTACTACTGGGAATTGGCTGATACCGATCAAGCATTCGCATACCCTTTTGTGGATTTTCCTAAAGGTTTACCTATCAGAGTCCAGCACCACTCTTTCACATGAAAGAACTGTTGCATTCCTGTTTTTCAGAGAGCCTAGATATGCCTGGAATGCATGTTGGATATAGAGGTTAGATACAGAACAAAAGGGTCACTTGTGTTGCATGCGAAACTTGAGTACCTTTGGATTTTCCAACGGCCATAGGCTAAGTTGTTTGACGTTATATACAGCACCTCACATGAAGGAATTGAAGTACACAAATATTAGGACCACAACTCCCTCCCTCCCTCTCTCTCTCTCTCTCTCTGCTCACCTTGTAAATTCTACTTTTCCCTTCGTCCTGATCTTCCTTTGCTGGTCGTGACGGGGGTTTTATTTCATCATTTATAATTATACAGTTTTATTATGTAATTAATTGGGCTTGTGCATTTGCATGTAATTTCAGTTTGGTAGCATTGAATTTCAAGTTCTGCCTCTCTCTTATATTTCTTTTTGTCAGGGACTTTCATGCATGCAAGATTTTTTTAAGAGTTCAGATCTTCTGTCCAATATTATGGTGTCTTATTGTGTCCAATAAATCTCAGCCGTTTATTTATATGGGTCCCGCATGGGACCCACGTAGGACCCGCAAAATAAATAGCTGAGATTTCATGAGACAGAATAAGACAGAGTAAAACTGAACAGAAGATCTAGTATTTTTTCCTCAACGTTGAAACTTTAGACTATCAGCAATAATCCCTAATTAACGAATACTTAAGAATCAATAAAACAAAAGCATAGCATAGCCAATTTGAGAAAGAAAATCTCTAGCTAATTGGAATCTTACCCACCATGACAAATCTTATGTGTGTTGGTTCATGGTGGCTCTGCCCCTGTTGGAGTTGGACCCTACGAAAGCTTACAATATATGCACAACAGTGTAACAATGGACATCTTGTGACTTTATCTACGAAAAGCTATGATGCTCTCTGGATCTAGGCCAGCGCACGGAATGGAATTGGAATATTAAACCACACAAGCAAATAAAGGGTCTTTTGTCGTTTGGAACGTAAAGCTTGTACAATCTCTCCTTTTCTATTAATGTTATTTCCCAACTTTATCAAATAATTAAAAAGCTTTGGCTTAAATATTTCCTCTTACTCTTAGGTTCCAGTCCCAGTCCCAGTCCCAATCCCAATCCCAATCCCAATCCCATGCATGCATATAATATCTTTGATTCGTCGTGGGACCTCCTTCACTTATAATTATTCTCTCTGTCCATGAACACCAGTGGTTCTGCTTCTTTCCAGTTAAGAGACGTTTCTTGTTCATAAACTAACCATTTCAGGAACATGGCTTCCAATTACGTACGTTTCGCTTCTAAGATGTATACACATCACTTCACCCTCTAATTGCAGACACAAACGTTTTAAATTGCATGTCGCCATCGCCATTGCTATTACAATATTGCAATTCTGTCGTGTACTGCAATTTATTTTAATTATGTTTCTGATTACAATTACTTTCCATTATTCGCTATTAAATCATTTTCTCTAACCCTAATCAAATATGTTTATTGCTGTATTAAGTGCCAATTCCGAGATCCCTCCATTTCGAAATCTGCTTGATCTGTTTCACGACTTTCTTGTCTGAACGTATCCACCAAACTATGAAAATAAAAGATTACCACCTTCTTGAATAGCCCTAGAGAAGATGGTGACATGGTGCGTCTCCTCCACGACCTTGATTTGAATTTTTAGCATGATTGGCATATGAGGTTTAATAATGGATT
Source organism: Erythroxylum ulei (assembly GCA_027564395.1). Lineage (NCBI taxonomy): Eukaryota > Viridiplantae > Streptophyta > Magnoliopsida > Malpighiales > Erythroxylaceae > Erythroxylum > Erythroxylum ulei. Next base: position 48,438,249 of record JANITX010000210.1, read on the forward strand.
AATATAATCATTATATTATATTAATACACTTCTCGATTCTAAAAAGGAGTTTGTCTTATTCGAATTGCAAATGGTATATCCAGATTTTGGTAAGAAAGTATCTGGCATGCCATAAAATTGATAAAAGAGTGTTCAATTCATTGCAAGATTGTTCGACTGAACATGTCTTTTTTGGAGTTAGATATAATTAATTAGGACCAGGTTGGAATATACCGATTATGTCTTGTCCAATATGTGGCTGTTTTCCACTTAATCCTTGATCATTGCAACTTTAAAACGACTTTCTGTAATTAAGAAAATGCGTTTGGAGCGATCTTAGGGCTATCCTCTTTACTGTCGTTTTCTTGGAATAATTGTAGGATAAATATGGTATGAGAAAGCTCTCAGTTCTTTATTGTTTGTTGTGCCATCTTCATCGTGCCCATATTGAAGCTACTTGGCTTAAAATGAATGTACGTACGAAAAATTCCAAATGTCGCAGGCAAAGCAAAGCATGACGTCCTGGCTTGGGTGTGTATAAGTTGCTGTGTGGCTTTCGAACTTCCAAGGGTGGTTAAGGTTTTTTGTTATGCTTTTGCGAAAACGGTACATTTTGTATTGTATCTGTCAAGGATGGTCTCGTCCTACGGCCTTGGAAAGCTATGCACGTTCTGGGCTTTTTGCGCGTGGGCTCCCTCATGAAAAAAACAAACAAAGTAGAGAGACATCAATCACACATTTTGTAGTCTTGTGACGAAGGAGGCTTAGGTCCTTATCCGTGTTGTAATACCCAACTGTTTGCGTCGTAATATGCCGACAGTGCGACAAATTGCAATACATAATACATTTGATTTGATCGAAGAGTTTTAACATTCTTATTGTTGGTGCATAAATCATATCAACCAATGCAAGAGATCTTGAGGCTTCAACGTGGCCCAGATTACACTTCTGCTCTAAACTTTGGGCCAGAACTATTTTGCATCTCAAGGGTCTCCAATTTTTTAAGAATATGAATCAAGTGTTCTCACAAGGCTACTTGGCAAATTTTAGGTCTCCTAACAATAAAATCTCGTACCCCCAAAAACCTTAAATAAACGTTACAAAACGGATGTGATTTTTTTTTTGGTTAACCGGAGATAAGAAACTAACGAGGACTAACGCCTTAAAAAGGCTACTGATTTCTGATCATTCTGAAGTAACAATCGAACTCCTGGAGCTGGATTCTTCCAAAGAGACCATCGAGTCATAGTAGAGGAGCCCTGCTTAGTTAGGAAGTCCGCACATCGATTAGCTTTACGAAAAATATGCTAGAGAGAGCAACACCAATCTCTTGCAATCAACGTCTTGATGTCTTCAATAAGAATAAACATAGGATGCAAATGGGAGCAAGAATTTAGCACCAGAGTCACCATATCATGAGAATTAGATTCAACAATAACTTTTCGGTATCCACGAGCCCACGCCAAAATTAAACCATGCCGAAGTGCCTGCAATTCGGCTATACTATTAGAAGCATGACCAACATATCCCGAGAAACCAATAATTTAGCGTCCATATTCATCTGGAATCATGCCTCCAAATCCAGCATCACCCGGATTACCAAGAGCACTGTCATCCACATTTAATTTAACAAAACCCCTCGGAGGACAGTGCCAAGAGATCCACACACTAGTAATGGGTGCGAGATCCGAACTAGTATGATTAAAGGCCTTTCTATAGTCATTGATCAACATGGTATGCCAATGACATTAAGCAATGGTGGTAATCGCTTCATGTTTAAGAACATCCTTATTTCTAGTACTTCACACAACTCAAGCGCCAGTCACAATATTCAAGATGAGATCATAAGGCAAACTAGTATCAATGATATGCCTGTTAAGCCATTCGTTAATAGAAGATGAGAAAAAATACCCTTGAATGTTTCCAAGAATTTGGTGCCAAAAATGCTTTGCCCACAGACAATCTCTAATGGCATGAAGAGTTGTTTCATTGCTTTGACCACATCGAGAACACAACAGAGATTGTAGAAAACCATGATAATAGCAAAGTGAATTTGTTGGTAAACGCTGCCACCTTATTTACCAAAGAAAGATTTCTGGGGTAGGTGTAGCTTACAAAGTCGGCACCATTGTTTATGAGTGTCAGGAGGATATGGTACACTAGTAAGGAACTCATGACTAGACTTAACCGTGTAAGACCCCGTAGAAGTTTCTCCCCAGATCAAAATGTTAGGACAAGTATGATAATGAGTCACATGAGTTGCGAAGATTCGCTTTCAAACTTCGAGGTCTAAGGTGGTACTGATAGGAGAGAAATCCCATTCACCATCCGATGAAAGTAAATCATGGACTGTAAGATCCCGATTCTGCGTGTTAATATTATGAAGCAAACTTTGGAGAGATGCTTCACCAACCCATCTATCAAACCAAAAGGAAATAGTACAACCATCTCTCACATACCGTGCAAACCCATCTTTCAAGAAAGGGATAGCGCGTTGAATCGCTTTCCAGCAAGGTGAAGCATTAGATGGCAAGTTAGCCGTCAAAATTGGTTGGTATCGAAGGTATTTGCCCTGTAAAACTTTGACCTACAGCTTATTATCATTTTGCAGTAATGACCAAATAAGCTTACCAAGCATGGCAATATTATGTCATGTGAGTTTGTAACACATGACATAATAAGGGAAACATAAATCGGAGGAAAGTCAAAATCAATTAGTGCTTGTCGTAGGAATCGCCAATCCACTCTATCATACGCTTTGGCTAAATCAATCTTCATAGCAATATAACCTGCTTTCCTTTTGGTTCTACGAATGGCATGCATAACTTCTTTAGCAAGGATAATATGCTCTCCTGCTGTTCTCCCAAGAATAAAAGCACCTTGCGTCGGACTAACAAGAGATTCCAAAAGTGACCTGATTATGTGAACAAGAACTTTAGTGAGAATTTTGTAACTAACGTTACACAAGCTGATAGGCCTGAGCTGATTCATAGAGGTTTGATGAGTCTCTTTAGGGATGAGAACCATCAAAGCTTCAGCAAGCTCCATTGGATAGGTACCAATAATAAAGGCATGCTTCACCATATTATAAACAGAATCCCCAACGATATGCCAAAACTTCTTATAAAAAACTGGTTGAAAGCCATTTGGACCCTGCAAAGACCTCCTTTTTAGAGATAGGTGCTAATAGATTTTGAATATCGTCCTCCGATAGTTTCGATTGTCTAGGCATTTGAGGAAAAGGCATTGTAATATCATCAATATAACAAAATAATTTCTAGAAAAAGTGTAATACCTCAGCCTGGATAGAAGACTCATCCACGAGCCAAGAGCCATCAAAGTTACGTAAATGCTCTATCCTGTTTTTGTTACGGCGACAAATAGTTGTGGCATGAAAGAAGCGAGTATTCCTATCCCCATACTGCAGCCACTTAACTCTAAATTTATAATACCAATAGACCTCTTCTTGTTGTAAAATATCATTATATTCAATAATCAGTTCCCTTTTCAAGTTACATAGAAAGTCTGATTGTCGAACAGCGAGGAACTTTTGCACACCCTCCAGGCACGCCAAAATTCTCTTCTTACGATGAAAAATATTTTAAAAAATTTCCTTGTCAAAATGCAGGGTTGCTTCCTTCACACTATGAAGAGACTCGGACAAAGAAGAGTGAGCTCTATTCCAAGCCCTTTCGACCACATTGTGAAAATCAATATGAAAAGTCCAAACAACTTGAAAATGAAAGGGTCGTGAAGTAACAAGCAGGGTGGAACCATTTAATCTTAAAAGAATAGGATTATGATCAGAATGGATTCGAGGCAAGTGACGAAGAGATGCTTCTGGGAAAAATAATCGCCAACCAGAAGTCTCCAGGGCTCTATCAAAAGTAGAGAAAACGGACATGATATATCAACATGTTTATTATATAAAACAAGATATGTAAAGTAAGAATAATAATAACTAAAATGAAATGAAAATAAGTTATTAAGAAAATTTTTAATACTCACTTTCTTATACAAATTGTCTATTTTAATGAATAATTATAGCATATTTATATAAGATAATCAATAATAAATTATAAAGGGAGCAAAAGAAATGAGATGGTGATTCAGTTAAATAATTTTTAATTTTTTAAAAACCTTCCAAATTTTCTTTTGATGCATAATCATTAAATTTCTAATTTATTAAAATTATTAAGATAAAACTACGTGAGAGATTATACTAATTTATTTAAATCCTAACATGCTTAATTTTTTCATTGTTTTTAGTTTTTTATTTTTGCAAATTTTTAAAGTTACGGATGTACTTTATTTTGCCCTTTTTTTTAATACTTTAATTGATCAATTGAATCGTTTATTTTTTGTTGGCTTTACTCTTTTATAATAAAAATAATTAATTTATTAATTAATCGATCAAATTTTATAAATTAACAAGATTTTATAAATTAAATTAATTGATTAATTTTATTTAATATTTTTAATTAAAAATCTCTTTTTAATAATATTTTAAAAATTTATAATTTATTTAAATTTTATCAATTTTATATTAATCTAATATTAATTAAAAATTTAAACCTTAAATTTTTTTTTATTATGTTTTTTAAAACATTCATAATTGTTTTTATAAATAAACTAAAAAAGGGGTGATTACGAGTAACTCCTCGTAATAACCTCAGTACCAATATCTGAAACGCATGACGGAACACATTTTGCTAGAAAACTTGTGATTAGTTTACTAATACCAAACTTCATTAAAATTTAATAAAATTTCTCAGCACTGCGCCTCCGACGATGGCTTTTCTCGGTTCAAACATAGCAAGCGAGGTATGCTTTTGAATCTTTTGATATCTCTGATCTCTCAGGGTTTCGGTTTCCAATCACTTGTGTGTGTGTGTTTTTTAATGATCTTCCTCGATTATCTGTTTCGGACTCTTATTATTTATATCCGTTGCTCTTATTTTCTAGAGATTAAATTTTGTTTTATCGACGAAGTATTGATTAAGATGCTTAAATGTGCGAATTTTTGAGAGAAAAATATTGTATGCAATTAAAGGAGATCTTTATGGAGGAGAATTCTTCTTTCGAAGATTTAACTTTTTGATTCTAACGGTGTTGCTGGGGGTGTTTGCTTATTTAAAGTTTATGCCTTTATGGTTCTCGTTGAGCTTTTCCAGAGAAAATACGGTATTTCCTAAATTGTTCTGTGGGATGCAGGTTGGGTTGCGGTTACTTCTTTGCCCAGTTGGTTCTAATATTGTTCTTCGTACTGCTTGGTGAGTGACATTCAGGTGTTGTTGTTTCTAATCTTTGTTATTGAAATTTTGATTTGATTTCTTATCTTTGTTCCAACATATGTTGAACCTTTAGTG
>JANITX010000210.1:48444299-48457452 GCA_027564395.1 Erythroxylum ulei
TCTTGTCTGGCTTCAACTTCCAACTGTTGAGGTAAAGTTTCCTCATACATTTAGGCATTGGTAATGTTGAGCTATTTTCACTGATTGATCATTCTTGTTCCGTCCTTTTTGATTTTATTTTTCTAGTTTTTAGTTTCATTATATTCTAACTCATCAAAGATATGATGGTCTATGAAAATTAAAAGTTTCCATTGTACAGCTAGATAATTTACACACTTACCAAAAAGCATCCTAGTGCTTGTTTCTTATGCCTGTGTTGATTGCATGTTCTTCAATATTTATAGTGGAGTTGGAGAAGTCACCGTCTGATAGAAGTTTCAGGTGAATTTGGCCACCTATGTTGCTAACAGAAATTCTGCCTTTCGAATTATCTCCTGTCCTAGAGTTCTAAGTCTGTGTCATGATGTAGGATAATTATGGTTTGTCTCCATTATCCCATTTTTCCACTTCGACTCATTTGTTTGTTTAATTCAATATTTCTTCATCAGGGTGCAAAGCAATTATACAAGAACCACCTAAGTCCATTTCTCTTGAGGCATCATGGTAGATTCGATCTACTTGTTGGATTTGCATATGGCGAAATGGTATGTCCTCAGTATTGTCATTTGTAGCAAATTATTATCTGGATAGCTAATGAATCACGCCTAACTGTGAAGCTAGAGAATTACCTTTTGTTCTAGCGTTAGTGCATTAGGTCAATTTTCGGTAACTTTCTATATCCCATTGCTTACATTTAGGAAATTTACAGGCTAGATTTTACAGTCGGCACCAAGCAGAAATCGTGTATGCCAAGACCATACTCTTGAAGATCATGGGATCAGGTGATGAGGTTTATTATTGTATCCTTTTGTTTGTTTATGTAGTGATAATCAGCAACCGAATTCTCCTGCTGACCTTTCCTATTTCCCCTTGGCAATTCTTGTCTGGACCAGGTAGTAGAATGCCACAGACCAAATCAAACCGCCCAGGACATCCTCAAATAGAGGACAGCTCGCCAACAATATCAGATGACGATGACGATGACGATTGATGCTTTTCCTTTGCAATTTTGTGTCAGGCTAAGGCAGACGCGCGCATGTCCAACTAATAGAAAAGTAACTGGCTAGTTTTTCGCTCGAAGAGTGATTTATGAAAGTAACTAACTTCGTAAAAGACAAAATCAGTCAGAGTTGCTTCATTCCAATTCATGTTCAAACATCCAAATAACAACTTGCACCTCAAAGAACAAAAATACAAAGCTATGCTTCTCTCTCTAAACCAAATAATACAGAAACTCGAATAGGCTCCTGATTAGTTAGTTAATTCCATAAATTTCAGTTACAACTAAGGTGTTAATATAAAACAATGGCTGCTGGTCAATCAAAGTTAGGACACCATTTACCGAGAGTCCAAGATGTATTTTTCCAAGTCGTTATTCCGTTTCAACTGTTCCCTTCACCACCGTGGGATTGAAGAGCCGAAGAAGAATTATTCTGTTCAAGGTCAGCTACGGCATCTGCTCCGTATAATCGAGTCAATTCTTCCTGTTTTATAAGAACAAAATGGAAGTCGATAGTTAGTTTCTGTGTCTCCTAGATAATATTAAGTAAAAGCTTCAGATCACTTTGCTATTATTAAGCATCAATCAATAATAAAGGATCCAGGACACGAGCAAACCTTAATTGAATCATTTTCCGATCCAAGTTTTTCGCATTCATCAGATAGCCTTTGTAGTTCATCTCTGAGATTGCTGTTGTCATTGGACAAATTGTCCACCCTGGCTTGTAGGTCTTCACACTCAGCCTGGCAAGGACAAATCAATTAAACCCATTGATTCATGCGTCTAATAAAAAGATTGGCGGGACAACATACTCAAACTTCAAAAGCAAACCAATAATTAGAAGAGGCAAATAGCAACACATTAGCCACTATTGACTATGAAACTCTGAAAATATCTTGAGCAGCCACTAACCCTAACTTGAAGAGCCATAGGATCATACCACATATCATATCAGTGCATCTTAAATCTGTCGAAGCCCCATGGAATTTTTTCTAGAACTGTTTGCACATATGAATTATTGAATAGAAATCATGTATGGAAAAAAAATCCACCTAAATTAGAGAAAAACAAATGTTATCATCACTCACCCTTCCACTCCATTAAAAATAAAATAAAAATAAACCACAAAGCAGCTGATCCTAGTTCTAAAATCAGCAGGAGATCAAGGACATATTTAGTGATTAAAAAGGGCAACTGCTAAAAATACCTGTTTGCGCAGCCTCGACCGTCTGGCTGACTCCCTGTTAGATTGCTTTCTCTTCTGCCTTTTCAGTTCTCGTTCATCCTGGCAGAATTAGTGATTGCATACAATTCAGCGGAACGAAACATAATTCTAGAGCCTAATGGTTGCTGTAGTAGGCATGCAGATTTCCATGTACAAAAAATTACGGGAGCATTGCAGTTAAAGATATCAAAAATCAATAGCCTTCCCAGAGAATGAGGTGATGGCAAAAGAACAAAAGCAGAATACCAAACGTGCAGTTGAAAGTGTAAACTGATGAAGTCAAACTTAGCATGACATTTTTGCTCATGATATAGAAGTAGTTCTTTGTTTTAATATACTAAAAGCACACTTCGGAGAAATCCAAGAATCGTACCCACTGTTCAGGCATCCCGGTGGGGACAACTGCAGTTGATCTCATTTTTGCCCCCCCAGATGCAGCAGTTGCAGGGGAGTCCCATAAGTCCATCCCAATATTTAGATTAGTTGCTGGCACAGACATAATAGCCTTACCAGGCGCTGAACCTTGAATATTTGCCCCAGCAGCGATATTTTGTGCATTGGCTGCAAAAGTAGTGTCAGTGTAGGACTATTTTTCTCATATAAAAACATGACCAACTGGATTGAGAACATACCATCCGCGAGCATCTGGTCAAAGCTTCCCTTCTTGTTTGCAGCAAATTCCTAAAACAAGTAGGTCAAGATTCAATAAGAGAACTGAAAAGAACATAATGCTTGACACAATAATGCATACCTGTTCGTTAGTATTATCATCACTTCCATCTGATGAGCCATCACTTCCGCTATCAGCACTGTTAGCATGTATATTTATAATCAGAAAATAGTGCATGACAACGATCTAGAGATGTAATAATATCAAAGACAAGATTGGCTACATTATTTTAGATAAAGAAAATTTAACCATAAACCTGGATCAACAGACCTTTGAGAAGCACCATCATTTCCTGAACCAGAAGCTACCTTGGCACTCTCCCCTGCCTTGCCTCCTGAACTTGCTCTCGGTTTTTTGGTTGAAGTATGGTCTTTTCCATTTAGTCCCTTTCCTACCAACTCTGCACCAGCCTGGGCTGAATTTGGAGTCTATAGAGGAAATTGGGCAATCAATGAACAAAAGAAATCTAACAGCGCAAATATAAGTGGGCAAATAACCCTTAAAAACTCAAAGTAAAAATGAATCTATGTCAGAAGACAATAAGAGAGAAATCCTCATATTTTATTTACCATGGCCATATTAGTCTGAGCATATACTCCCGCAGGATACAAAGCTGGGTATGGAACAGGGGTTCCAAATGGTGGGATCAATGGATGCTGAATATTGACCAATAAAAGGGCAAATGAGAAACTCCTTATCAAAAGGTAAAATATACCCAACTATACACATCCCAGGGGGGTTCTCAAATGAAAGAAATTAGTACCTGGCTTCCCCAAAGGTAGGGATGGGGACTCGGAGAAGCAACAGTTGGGGCAAAAAAGGGAGGTGGGGTGGCACCAGCACTATAGTATGCCTGAACAAATAGCAGTTGTAAACATTCACAATAAGCCACATAGATAGAATATTGATCTATAAATCTAATGAAAGAAAAACCTGCATAGAGTTCGACCAATCAGGATATGACAGTGTCGCTGGTATTTCCTGTAAACAATGAAGAGACGGACTAGCATATTTGTACATCCCTTTTTGTGTGCACACAAGTATCTATGTGTCTTTTTGTGTTTGTGTGTGTGTGTGTGTGTGTCTGTGTGTCTGTGTGTGAGAGAGCGAGAGAGGACCTGAGTTGAGGCTGCTGTTTTGGAAGGCTTAGCTGGTGTACTCTCTTCCCCTGTCCCCATTAAGAATCAGCTTAGTAATCTGATTCTCAACAGCTATTAGATACTGAGTAGTCCTATAAATATTTATGAAGACTCTGCAAAACTGAAACAAAATAAAGATTGTTAGCAGATATGGCATGTTCATATTCAGATAAAAGCTCTGTTGAGTCGTATTTCTCTTGTATAATAGGCAAAAAAAAATAAAAAAATAAAAAATCAGCTGTCACTCAGAGAGAACCGTTCAGAGAGTGCTTCATTACATACTACACATTTCACATTGAACCTACGGCAAACAGGACCCCAAAAATGAATTCAGCCACATTCAAAACAGATCTCTGAATCAAACAGCATTTTTTAGGAAAAATTGGACATGTGAGCCATTCATTTTAACCTTAAACGTTTATTATGTTCAGAGCATATACTCTCCAAAATCAAACCCATGATCTCTTCAACAGATACACTAAGTTTGCTAAATGTATCTAGATTCTGTCAAGTCATACTCATATAATCAGTCTCACTTCCCATCATCAAGGACACAATTATGTCTAAGGGCACAATAGTGTATTGAAACTTTGACCTCAAGCCTAAAGGCAAACTCAATTGCACTAATTGGTCGAGCAGGACAAAATCTTCATACTTATGTTAAGACACATTCTCCGGACTCGAATAATGCTCAATAAAGTACCAATATATGGTCATGATCTCTTTGGTCATCTTCTTTATGAATAAAATTTTCAATATAAAAATTGGATGTCATCTCAAGTTTCCATTCTAACATCAACAATCTTACAACCAGATCCTTAAAAAGAATAGATAGATGCTCCAACCTGCAGACAGGAACTTGGGAAAACTAATATATTGATCACTCTTTCAAAAGTTCAGCAGCAAACTGAAAGAAGATAACTAATCACTGGAGAAACAGGAAAAGTCATCATATGAGTCTCTAAAATGTTCGAACAAAGATTAGAGGCGCGGACAAAATAGGTGCTCTATTCTGTGTTGGGGTATGTCAATGAGTGCAATCTAACAAAACGAATTGAACGTTGATTCATCTCAAATTGAATTCCCATGATTCTAGGACTTCCAAGCTTAACAATGCATTACACCGATAAATTCTAAACTCGGGAGTTAATTATAAACTCCCAAATCCCACAAACCTAAACCCATTTCTGCAAATCACTAGTGTACAAATTATCTTGTACCATTTTGCTGTATGTGATTGGCCAATTACTTGTCAAGAGAACGTCAAAGCTGCAAACGTGATGACTGTAAATGACGTCAAAGCAGTTATACATACTAAAAGACAAGAAACTTCGTATTGTCATTATAAATCTAGAATAACAACCTCTACAGCAGCTCCAATTTCTCTGGGGACGATTGTATAGCTCACATTGCGCTGTCTATAATCTGCCTTTCCTAAGAACAGACGAACTTCGTTCCAAGTGTGAGTTAAACATGGCCATTACAGCTACAACACACCGTACTTCTTCGAACGTTAACAACAACTCGAAACATTATCCAAAACCCAGTTCGTAAAAGATGCATAATTCCATAATTGAAGCTAAGTATCTATACACCCGTGTGCGAAAATAACCTCAAAATTATCGATGGGCGGAATGACACATCCTTAAACTAGAGAAGACATGTAGAGGCCGAGAATAACCACGAATAATCTCCAAACCATACAAAAATCTCAAACTCGTAGAGCAGAAGATAATTCAAAAAGAGAAGCAAATTACAAGATAATGAAAGTATGAGAACAAGTAAAATATGTATATGAATAAAGATAACTAGCAGATTGATTCCGTTAAGAATGAAACTAACGGATACCAAGAAGTAGCCAACAAATAAAGAAGCTTTAACAATCAAGAAATAAGACACAGCGAAAAAGCTACCTGGTCACAAGGGGTGTGGCGAGAGGGGGCTAGTGGGTGAGGTGGAAGTCCAAGTGGGATAGGTTTTGTAGAAAAGGTAGTCGTAAGACAAAGAGGACTTGTACTTCTCTTTATATTTCTCTTGAATCTATTATTTATGTACGAATAATCCAATCCAACGGCTTAGAATTTAAGACGGAGAAAGCAAAATCCCAAAAAGGCCCATGCAACTCCTCCTAAACAGACGACCATACTCGCTACAGATAGACAGACAGGCAGAAAAGAGACGAACACCCTATTCGACTACCCTCCGCCGTCGTCAACGGCCAACGGTAACAAACATAAGATGAAAGATGCGTTGGAGAGACAGCCAATTTGAGAGCTTTTTGTTTTACTGGATTAGATTTGGGTGCCAATGGTGAGTTAGATTAAGGTTTTTATTGGGTCGGGACACGTGCTAAAATTGCGGGAGCAGCTGTCGCCCTTTTATTGGTGTCGTGTGACTGTCAACTCATCAAACTGAACTGACACCTCATTGGATAATCGGTGATTTTATTTTTATGAATATACTGAGAAAGCTGAGTGGATGTAAACGACAACCTCAGAGTGAGTCAGGGAGAATAAGATTACGTCCTTGTATCCGTTATTGTACTTTTCAACTAACCTTTCCTCTTTCATGGGGAATGTCATACCTTCTGCTTTAGATAAAAAGCTAAAAATTCTGTGTAATTGAATTTCTATATTTTCTGTGTATACAATTGTTCTTGGTGTTCTTATGGCGTTATTGTAACTACGCTCAGTTGACAGTTCTATCAGCTTCGCAGCTGTGTGACAAAGGAAAAACTCAAAAAATGTCAACCATCTGTGCACATATGGAACTATCCAACCTAAATTGCGACCTTCTCACATAAAGCATCTGACGATGGAGTCAAAGAAATGTTTTGAGCGCTTATTCTTATAAGACTCTGTTACTCGGCTAGTGTCCAGTGGGCGTGGGGGCACTTCCATCAACTTGGGAGGTGGCATGTCTGCATTACATAGTTTTTCAAGAAAACCTCCAAGGAAATGTGTTATTGCTACAAATTCTGGTCGGTCTTTGGGATTCGCTGCCCAGCAAGCCTCCAGGAAAGGAGCCAACTCATTGGGAATAGTTTCCAGGCTAGGCCTTAAATTCTGCACATACGGAGTAGTCATAAAACATCTGCCTCAGTCTGGAAATCAACTTAAGTTATGAGGTTTTATGACAAAGTAGGTAACATTGCTGTAAAACTTTGCTCCAAGAGGACTTATAGGACATACATGAGCTACGTTGGCATATGCTACTTGAAAGCCATGCCTTCCGTTAAAAGGTAATTCGTTTGTTAGCAGTTCCCAGAAAACAATTGCAAAGCTATATACGTCCACCTTGCGGTCATAACGTTTCTTCTCTCCAACTATATGGTCCTCTGTTCTGATTACCTGAATTTAAGTAATCAGGGAACTTAAGTGTAATCAGGCACCAGTGGCATGTAATTCAAAATTATGAAAGCAGTTACCTCTGGCGCCATCCACCTGTAAGTACCAGCTGTACTATTCATTTCATTGCTTGATTCTTCTATTGCCATGCCAAAGTCCGCCAACTTAATCCTCCTTTTGTCTTCTGTAAGAAGTAGATTGTCTACAATATTCACAAAAGGCATTCCAGTGATCATCTGACAGCAAACAAGTTTTGAGCCATTCCAGAAATTGTTACAGGTTGGGTTCAGGAATTCCCGAATAGAGTTGAATACACCAGGATTCAACTTGAATAATGGAAGGACTGGCTACTGCCAAACATTATCAGGAAATCTTGACAAAAGGTCATTTTCATATAATTGAGCTTTCCAAAGTATTTTAGTTTGCCAAGAAGTGAGCTTAATTTTTCTTCCTCCTTTTGGTAAACAGATAGATCAGTTTAATGTATATGAAAGACACAAAGTAGGTATCATAAATTAGGGCAAGTGTTGTTCATGTCAACCCAAAAATCACTTGAGAGAGAGAGAGTACATAGATTAATCGAAAACTATAAAGATGAAAAGCAAATGAATTACTGGGCTTCAAGTCTCGATGAACGATGTGATTTCCGTGGAGATACTTCATAGCTCGTGCAACATCCAGGGCAAAACTTATAGCAAGCTTCAGATCTAAAAGCTGTGGGCGGATGCTATATAAGTACTTGGTCAATGTATCACCTGTCATGAGTTCCGTAACAAAGACCAATGCAGGATGTACAATGGCACCAACAAACTGTTTAGCAAAAGACAAGTAAGCATTAGGAGCACTGAGAAAATTAATCAAAAGTAATTGATCTTCATCAGCATATTAGGCCACTGCTGAAGCAAGTAAATGAAATACATGCATTGACCAAAGACTATAAAGCATAATTTTTCATGAACATATAAATGCATCCACCGCATCCCAATCTGCAAAAAAGGCAAAAAGTTAACTCAATACAACCTAATTCACCTAAGGCATCCAACTCACTCATTTCTCTGTTTTACAAAAATCTGTTTAGCAATAAACCGAAAGTATGATACAAAGTCAGACCCAACTTAATGTTCCGATTTCTTTATCTGCCACCATGGAAACAAAAAAACTATGTACACTCAGAAGACTAAATATTCCATCCTAGTCACATATTGCTGAATTTAACAAGTATTGCTATTGAGCAAAAACTGTTAATTTACAGTAGAAAATCCAAAACCTTTTAATGTTTCAAATTTAGTATGAGCAAGCAGAAAATTAAAAAAACTAGTGGCACCAAAAGTATAATCATTCATACAACTAAGAACATTTTTTTTTTTGGAGAATTAACTAAGAACATTATTGTTGATGCGTTCGGAAGCTCATCTAACAAAATACCTTGACAATATTTTCATGGTCCAAACTCGAATGCAAGTTAATCTCCTTCTCGAATCTCTCCTTGCGTCTATCAGTTACAGCTGATATCCTCCTTGGCTCTAATACCTTCACAGCAACAGCCTTTGATTCAAGCCTAGAAAAAAAAGTTCCAAAAATCACTAATATCTTAGTGCACATTCCAGAATGATCATGTAGGACAAAGCAAACCAAATATTTGCAAGAGCATGAAACACAAACATTGTCAACATGCAAAGATTATAAATGAAATGAAGCGGTTTTCAGTAATTTGGTGGAGCTTAGAGATTTCCTTAGTCAATTTTGTTCTAATGGTACCAAGTTTTACTTTCTACATTGTCATGCCTCTTTTCTGGCCTTGACGAGCTCATTTTAGCTTTCCCCTTCTATTTCATGTCTGGGATGATATTTGGCCACTTCTCATGTCCAAGTACAATATAATGAATCTCTACCTTTTAAGATTCGTTCAAATTCAATTTCTTGGAAGACAGCTTCTTATGGCTCATGCATATCTTATGATTTCTCTTCCATGTCAAAAAAACAAGGCTTTGGTTCACAAGAACAATTAGAGATAAGTCTCCTTAATGCTTCCATATTTCTTCCATTGAAGTTAAACATGGATATTCTGAGCTACTCCATGCCCAGCATCCCTTGAAAAGAAAAGATCATTCCTGACCATTAATACTCATATGCAACTTATTCAAAGTCCTTCAAAACCTTCCCACATGATAGTTGATTAATCAAGATTTCTTATAGGGATATTAGCTGACTCACACAATTCGTACATTCATTGAGCTCTGCCACCTAGTGGTGACGTCAGCAATCATCACGTTATTACTCTTCACGAAAGGTAATTTTAGTAAAGAACCAAGATAGAGAATAATTCATTTGCCACCATCCATCTCTATCTGTATGTTTTATGTCTGTATTTTCAAGAAATGGAATTAATTCATTGCAAACAATTGAAAATACTAGAATCACCTCATTCACAATCCTTTGCTCCCATCATTGCTAAAAGGAAACTATATAAGCAGATTTATCTCATGCTCATCCATCTTACACTGACTTCAATTATCCATCTCTAAACACATATATCCCAACCATTTGAGATAACCATAATATGCAACTGCAGTCCAACCTGTAATCCTATACGAATGAACACGTGGAATCACAATCCTTAAGGGGCAGCACATCTTAACTAAGGAAATGTACCTGTCATTGCCATGCTTGATAAGGGATCTGATCATCGTACTGTTTGAAATGATTACTAGCATTGAATTACAAGTTTTAAAAACTTAACAAACACAGAGCAGTACCTCTTTAATAGAGCTGATACATCTACTATCTATGAGCATCTATTTACCATTAAAAGATATGAAATACATGGTTTCCTAGAGTTTGCTAATTATATTATATCTACCCCAACATGGATAGGTTCTTGATAACATTTATCCGTATTTTAGCACACAATTTACGATAAAACTGAAGGTTCACTAACCAGTAATTTATAATGTTAGAATTCTTAAGATGCCTAAAGGACACACCGATATAGCTGACCTTTTACAAACTTTATAATTTGCATAAAGAAAAATGGAGCCTATTTGGTAACCAAGCAATTTAAATCAAACCTCATGAATGGCTACACATTTAACTATCCACACTTTCTGATATAATTGCAGAAACCAACAACATAAACATTCTCTTCATGGAGATTTAGTGCAACTCAAAAAAGACTAAAGACTATGAATAGTTCCACATATGACATAATCTCAACCCAAACTATCTCTTTGCATTAGCATTTAACAATCTGGGCATGCAAATATGATAAGGTCCATATCAAAAGTAGTTTTGTTACCAGAGACAGATACACAAGGTGAAATACGGGCAGAAGGAATGAACTGGTTGTATGCTGAAGTGGAAACTGTTAAAGGGGCTTGGATACCGTGTAGGTAACTGAGGAAGCCCCCGAGGCTGCCTTCTCCAAGTTGACATTAGTTTTCGAGTGATTTTCTAATTTCTACTCATGACAGAGACCAAAAGACCACCTTTTTCTCTTTACCACTTTCCAAATCTTAAATAAACAAAAGGAAAGTTTAAGAATTTCCAAGAAAATGAATGAAGAACAAAACAAAAATCTAGCTCTCGCATATCACCTCCTTATAACAAGAATGAAAACAGCGTTCTAAGAAAATTCCTAAGCCGCAGCACAAGAAAATTTGAAACTGCTAGAAGCACAGGTCCTATAAAAAGATTGACAATTACAAACAGAACCCAAAATTCCAAAGACCAGCAGGAACACAGTTAAGCAAACAAAGAACGACCGAGAATTCAACAAAACCAGAACAAGCACGCAACGTGATCAAACCCAGAAAGCAATAATCAACGAAAGACAAGTCCTTTAGGGACATACACTCCTTGGAAGACAGTAGACATAGGCCCATCACCGATCTTTTTACTAACAAACACCTGATTAACATCAATAACCAAGTCGTTGTCAATATTGAAAACAAACTTCTCCTTATAATTCACTTCATCATTTTCATTGCAGATACGCATTTCTAGAGTTTCAGTAATCTGAGAACGGTAAAGTTTCAATCTTTGCACTAACAGTGATCATCCAGAGAAGGAATGATACAGAGAAGTGCATGCACTCACACATGGCAGGTGGGTCTATGTATAGTGTAGGTAATAAATGTGATTTTCCTTTTCATTTCTCTGAGGAAAATTATGGTATGTTTTTTGATAGTGTTTTAAACCAAATGTCTGAGCCAAAAAAGAGGGAAAGTTAAGCCAAGCCTTCCTCCATTAAAGGGATTTTCCATTATCATTTAATTTTATCGAGTCCAGTCCATCCAATCAACCGGGCTATGCTAATCTGTTGTAAGTACTTGATAAGCATGTTCGTTTTATTGCAAATCGTTGGTTGAATGCTGAATAAGTTTCACAACTTGTGCACATTGACCGTCCGATTGGAAGGAAGGTGGGTGATCAGAATGAGTCTTTTTAGTAACTTAACATTTTTGTAGTGTGGGCCGCTCATTAATTGTCATGGATTTTATTGTAAAAGAGAAAATTACTAATTAACTTTCATAAATACTATTGATTTTTTCCATCTTCCATTTCAGACTTTAAATGGCAACAGCCAATCATGGGGACCTAATTCAGTCTTATCCTCCCCCTTTTACATTTTCTACTTAAAGAATTACAAAAAAGATTGGAAGCTTTAAACCTTAGTCGACCTTCTACCACTTCTCTTGCTGTAAGCTTTCCTTCTAAACTTTTACGCCTGTGTATTCAGTTATTTGCCTGGTTAGCACTTCTATGGTTATAATTTTCTAGAATTTTAATGCTTCATGAGTCAACTATAATTGATGACACTTCTTTTACAGTTCATTTGTTTCTCTCCCTATGATCCATACATATACTAACACTACTGTTGGGTAATTAAGATACCAGTTACGGAGGAACCTTTTTGTTACTAAGATTAGGTGACTAGTTGACAATCTTTTGTTGTTTGTTATAAACAATGGGAAAGGAAGGTATTTTTGGTTCCTTTTGTAATTTTTGGTAAAGATGCATAGGCACTCAATAATTTTAGTGCTCATGTTCCAAAAATAATGCATATGAAATATATTTTTGTTTAGGAATCTGAACAACTGAGTTTTTAAGTTATAAGAGATAGTAGTTTCTATTAGATTAAATCGCCTCAGGGTTTTATGTATACGTATTACAAATGGAGCGATTGTTGATAGTTAGCTATTGGATAAAAGGTATAATTTGTCCTCTAATATTCTACAAAATTTTAAAATTTTCTTATTATTATATATTGTACCAATTCATCCCTTAACATTTACAAAATAGAACAATTAGTACTCT
This sequence comes from Erythroxylum ulei, assembly GCA_027564395.1. Taxonomy (NCBI): domain Eukaryota; kingdom Viridiplantae; phylum Streptophyta; class Magnoliopsida; order Malpighiales; family Erythroxylaceae; genus Erythroxylum; species Erythroxylum ulei. The sequence goes on from JANITX010000210.1 coordinate 48,457,036, forward strand.
AAAATATCACTTTGCTAGGTTTCCATTAGTTAGACATGATGGTCTTGTCATAAGAGAATAAATAGCATGTCAAATCAATCAATATGCTATATGGTGTGTGTTGGGACCCGATTTTGGAACCGGGCCCCAACCGAAAAAACGGAAAAGAAAAGTGAAATAAAATAAAAAGCGAAATCTAAGGAACGGATTCGCAAAATTCCGACATCCGAAACGAGTACCTTAGAAAAACATCGCGTTGGAAACTATACGATACATTCGGTCTAAACTAATACAAAACGGTGTAATTTTTTTTTCATTCATTAATCAATCTCATACAAAGCAACTCAATTTTCTATTTGAAAAATTCATCCTCAATCAAAATTACTTTTCATTTCCTATAAAAACTTACACATGTCAATAAACCACAAGTCATAAACA
>JANITX010000210.1:48515495-48525969 GCA_027564395.1 Erythroxylum ulei
ATACTAAAAATTTGAAGAATTATTAAATAAATAAAATTCATAAATAATATTGAATAGTTATTAAAAAATAAGATTTAAAAAATTTTGTATTTTAAAAAATAATTATTAAAATTAAAAATTTCAAATTAAAATGATTTTCGAAAAATGAAAAAATAATAATAATTAAAAATATTACAACTATCTGCGACGTTTTTGTATAAACGTCACAGAAAGCAATCTGCGACGTTTTTGTATAAAAGTCACATAAAGCAACATTTTGTGACGTCTTAAAAACATCGCAGAATGTGACTGAAAACGTTGCAGAATGTGACTTTCCGTGACGTTTCCAAAAAAATGTCGCAGAAAAACCAATCTTTCAATGACGTTAATTAAAACGTCACGGATTGTCCGTGTTTTCTGTGATGTTTTATGAGAAACGTCGCAAAAACCTTTTCCCTACACCACATTTGTCGACGTTATTTGTGACGTTTTTTAAAACGTCGCAAATTGTATATTATGGAACATTTTTTGAGATTTTGTGACGTTTTTTAAACATTACAAATTGTGTTGTTTTCTTAGTGTCATATAGGATCAATTCAGTGAACTTGTTCTCTAACAAATACTTATACGTTTGTTTAAGTATCTTCATACTTTTGTTTATAAGATTGATTACTTCATTCATAAGAAAATATAAAACATGTGCTAGTCTTTTAACTATGATCAATTTAAGGATAATACATAAATTGAATATAAATCTCATTATAATTTCATTTGCAATGTATAATTATCACATGGACTCTATCATATATATCTAAATATGTATAAGATAAAAATGTCTTTAAATTATTTTGTCACTAAACTACATCCAACCGATTAGTTGTAGGACATAAACCAACACTTTTAAAGTTGATGTTGCTATAATTTGGGCATAACGACTATGATTTGCATCAATATAAGAAAATGTTATACATGCCTATTGTTAGAAAATCTATATGGAACCTCCTTGCCATATTCGTTAGACAACATTCAACAAGAAAGAAATTTGGACATTCATTATTTTTTGGATGGAGGCAAGTGCATGCATGTACTACTACTTTTCATTGTAGTTGTTTTCTCAATCTTGATGTTGCCAAATTTAGCAATATTCGAGTTTATCTTTCTACCAAGTTTTCATGGTATGTAAAAAAACATGTCTCTGGATTTTTATTCGAGATTCTCTCTTTCAGGTTCTGTGAATTTTGGTTGGGTTTGAGTTAAAGTTGTTGGACAGGTTCCAAACATAATGATAGTGACTTGTGCTTGCTAACTAAGTTATAACAAATTTATGTACCCAAAAAGGTTAGTAAATTTTGTTTGTCCAGGTTATCATTCCGTTTCCTCTATTTTTTTTCTATGCTAGTCCTCTTTTTTTCCTAAACCAAACAATAATCATAAAGGAAGCCCAGTCTTTAACTTGTTGGGATGCTAGCTAGTTCTTAATGTTTATAGAACCATAATTTCACTCTCTCGCCAACTGGAATGGTACTAAGCTTAATTTCACAGGGACAGCGGACAAGAAATTAAGCTTTCCAATTCTATTACTCAGCTTGAAGTCATTGGCACCTGAAGACTGAAGCTCAGTTTTAAGGGTATTTGTGGTGGCTGCTAATGGACTTTAAGGGTATTTGTGGAATGATTGTTCGGATGACAAGTAGGTGAATTTATTCACTGGAAATCATAGGTGATAAACATATAATATTATGTAAAATTATGCTTGTCTTCTAATAAATCATTTCGTAAATTAAAAATCAAATTAGAAAAAGATGTCATTAATGAGAATTGAATTTATGAATATTAGATTAACCATATTCACTAAATTTGAAAATGTTAAAGGATTTATAAATAATAAGGGTGAATTAATTAAATAACTAGTTCTAATCATTTTGTAAATGATAGATCAAAGTCTAATTCTTTTTAATAGATTTTACATTCTACCCATATAAAAAATTTTAATTTGGTATTAGAGCAAGTTTGGTCTGGATTATTAATTTCTTGACTGTCTGTCTGAATGTCTAGGCCTAACAACCCGATCTAGTTACCGCTACGTTTATTTCAAGTAACAACTGGATGTCCAGTCTCAATTGCACTTAAAAAGAAGTATTAAAATATTTCATATTGACTGAATGTGAAAATGTTAAAAAATTTATAAATAATTCGAGTCAACTAACTAAATGAGTGATTTTAGTAATTTTAGCAATAGTTAATCCAATTTCAATTTAATATAAACCCCTCGACTTCGTTTTAATTTTATTGAACTCTTTTTTATTATATCCTCTTATTTAAAAATGTTAGCTGTCATGATTGTGAGACACAACTCTCCGCCCTGTTATCGAAAGCTTTCTATCTTTCCTAGTATGTTTACAATTGGTGAATATACCTTTATCCATGTTTTTTTCCCCGTCCTAATTATGGAAAGACATTTAAATCATTCTTACCTAGGTTAATCTCCATTTAAATCGGATAGGTCCTTAAGAGAGGCAAAACCATCCACACCCAACCCCAAGTTTCATCGGTCTTATGTTTCTTCTGTTCATTGCCTACGTTTTGTCAGGAAACAAAGGCACAAATCTTATCCTAGCTGTGTAACATGGAAAAGAATTTCGTAAGACTATCTACTAGCCAAGTTTCCAGGAAACAACCGAAGTTAACAACACAATCAGTTTCTAACTAGTCAAACGCACCCCATTACATTAGATACCGAAAATTTGCACAAGATTGGCTATATACATACATCGATACGAGTTTGAGTTACTCATATAGATTAACCCATTCTAGCCCATTAATATAGCTGCTTCCAGGAGTGTAAAAGACATCTCCATAATCTTCAATGCCGAACTCTCCAAAGAAAGGAGGCTCACTCGCTTCCATTGAGAGTGACGAAGTGGAGCTGTTGCTTGAACCGGGCTCTGAAAGCTGTTGGATCTGCTTTTGTGCTTCCGAGAGTTGTTCCTTTAACTTCAGAACCTGCGTCGAGTCCAATATATTTAATCAGAATTATAGAGGATGATGGACAGAGTTTCCGAAAACAAGCTAGATGGAGAGAAAATGAAAAAGAAAATGTTACACCATTCCTGTGAAAACTAAACTTTACAGGAAATAGTCGTTCATATATCTCTTGAAGTTGAAATTGATATGCTCGAACCCCATAGAGAGAAATAGTGAATCAGAGATATATACTAACCTCAGATTCAAGACCACATTTTTCAACAACGATACTATCGTGGGATGACTTCAATTTGGTGTACTCGTCCTCTAACTTCCTGTTCTTCCAGCGAACTCTTCGATTCTGAAACCATACTGCAACCTGACGAGGGTCGAGTCCCAACTCAGAAGCTAACTTATCTTTTCTCTGGGACTCCAACTTATGTTCAGTGTCGAAGTTCATCTCAAGAAGTTTCACTTGTTCTGCTGTAAGCTTTCTCTTTTTGATCTCGGAAATATCAGGATCACCAGCTTTGTTCTTCTTCCGTCGTCGTCGAGACTTCAACTCACCTAACCATCACAGAAAACGTAACATTAATTAGCAAAGAGGACATGAGTGAACATGCAAAGAGTGATGAATTCAGTGGTGTGCGTGAAAAAGCCTGTGGTGAATTTCCATCTCTGGCTATCTGACCTTGTGAATGAGGAAGCATTTCTGAATAGACTTCGGGGAACAATTGTGAGAAGAGTAGCACATGATTGTCAACTCCTCCACTCATCTCAATTTTTTCTCTCTCCTTTTTCTTTGTTTAACAATAAGATGGATAAGGCGATATGCTTGTTGAAAGGAGTGTACAATAAGAAAAGATAGGAGTTCGTTTATATAGGGATTGAGTAAGAGTTGATGGCGCCATTGAGTTAGGACTTCTATGACATTGACGCCAGGATTTCGCATTCATGGGAATCTCAAAAATGTCATCTAGAAGTTAAGACCATGTGCCAGATAAAAAAAAAAAAAAACCAAGTGGATGCACATATTTGTAAGAATTTTTTCAATTAATAAGAAGTACTTTTACATCTTTTTTCTTCATTTTAATAAGATTTTCAGCTTGGTCGGTAGTTTTACCGATTTGTTACATCAGATCATATTCCACTTACTTTTAGCTAATCAAGAGCAAAATTAAGATATATTTTGAAACATTTTACTTGAGAGAAACTTCAAATTGTGCCATGTAAACTTGGGCTACTTGGTTAAATTGCAAGATTGAAAATGTAGATAATTAGGCTTAAATTAATCGAGTATTTAATTAAATATAGGTAATATTTAGTAAAAGTCCATTGAGCCTATCATTTAACTTTTAGGCCGTTGGCTCTCATTACACTTGTCAAGACTTACATCATTAATTTCACTGTGCATCTAGTCCTTACTGCTGGGTTAGTAGGTGAGGCTAGACTTTCCTTTAGCTGATAAGATAAAGGAGAACGAGCACTTAAACAATCACTTTTACGTGTCAACGGCAATGGTGCACGCACAAACACAATCTTGTAATTTCACGTATGTAGGTTTTGGGATCCCAAACTTACTGACCACCTTGAAGTTAATAAACATTCAAAGTAATTAGAATATGAAAGTTACTTTTGTTGTTTAATTGCCTAGCCAAGCCAGTCATCTAAACCAATGCGTGGCTCGAGAAGGGTTGGAAGTTGGAACCTTTGGTTTGATTTTGGCATGGTAAGGACTGAAACAACTAGGAATAACTTTATTAACCTGTTTCGTTGGAGAGTAGCGACAGAGGACCTGCAGGAATAAGGAGACCACCATGGTAGAGATATCGTCATTGTTGACGTGTGGACCACCCCTTAGTGCACTCGTTGCGGTACACAAGTAATGAATACCCCACCTCCGGTTACGAGGTACTTTGTGTTCCAAAGTGAACTGGACGCTCTCTCTGCTTTGATTGGACTAAGACCAAAATAGTTATCCTGTCAAGTATATGTTCTAAAAAAGATAACAGTAATATTCCATAAATTGATAATTCATTAATTTACGATCTTAATTTGAACTAATAAATTAAATTAATATATCTTTCAATTAATAATTTTATATAATTGTAATTCATAAAAATTTTATTGAATATCAGCCAATGTGTTCCTTTTGTTTCTTCGCTAGGCCGGGAAGTCTAAATGGGAGGGTCAACTTTAAATGGGGATTTCTCATTTCAGTTCAAACATTATTAAACTATGTCCCAGAAGAAAATAAGGCAGCATAAAGGTATTGGAGAGTCGCCCATCAAATAATTGAGTATTTCATGAAGTATTTACCTCGTATATTACAAATCATGTTCATATGATTTGGCATTTAAATGAAGTTTGGAACAATTTACAAAAATTTTCAGTAATTCATTTGTGTTAATTGACTAAGATAAGAAACTTAAACTTTTTTTTAGAAAAGAAAGAATAATATAAATTAATAAAATTGAGAAGGTAATACAAACATGCCAAAATAACAAGATAGCAAGGGTAGTATCCGTAAGTATCCTAGCATAAATATGCAGCAGGTAAGAACTAAACAAAAGAGAAGATTATATTATGATAATCAATCATGCTATAGTAGATCAATGAGCTAGATGTTCAATGAGGTTATAATGTTTGTGTTGCAGGCATATTTGAGATTTTTGAGTGAGATTAACTCTATGTATTCTTTAAAAATCTCTGTAATAATGGACTCCTTGGAGGAACTTTTGTTTGCAAACCTTCTGGAGTTTTTTCTTTCCATAATACATATACAAAAAACCCCCAAGATCTGGATATGAATTAGCTTGTCTGAACTTGAGTGAGTTGTTAAGTTGAGCAATTTTTGTGTAATCTCAATGAAGGAGTTCCTTGAATCAAACCATAGACATTGTGATATGATCCCGTATGGTGTTGTTGAAAGGACATGTATAAAAAAAAAAGTTTTCATATGAACTCAACATATTGGATAACTTTTGTCTACTTGCAGATATGACATTCTGTTAGAGATATTAAGTTTATTTTTTATTGTTAACCACGATATAAAAAATATTCTTGAATTTAAAGTCTTGCTCCATATAATCTATGCAAAATTACCTTTGAGCTTCTTCTTTTTAGCGAGTTTTTGGTGCTTTTATTAGTAAGTTTACGACCAGGTTGGTCTTGCCAGTAAAAAGTATCGAAAGAGGTTGGGTTGGGTGGATAAGGAGGTTGTAGGATCTTAAGCTGGGAGAGAAATTCCATAAAACATCATTAATCATAGAGCTAAGTTTTATATTGAGGGATGAGAAATGTGGACTGTTTAAGTTGTTGAAATGTTATATAAGTGGTCCCAAACCCAACCACCTATCATACCTAAGAGATTTATATATATAAATCCAACTATCAATAATGTAGTTTTGATAGAGAATATATAAAAATATTTCCTCACGAAAATAAAATGAATGAATGAACTATACGTATGTGTTGACAATTCAAAGTTGCATATCCTACTGAAGTTATTTCTTAATATTTGTCTAGTTCTGTTTATTATCCTATTTTGTAATGTATGAAGCTTTAAAGCTTGTGTGTTTCTGCACTTTTAATATTAAAATTCACTTTTTCTCATTTTACATAGTATTTTTATTTTCAAATATTTGAAAATGTTTTTATGTCAATTAATGTAATTACAATATTCTATCGTATTTATGTTTAGTAATTACAATACTCGTATAATTTTTATTAAGTAATTAACATTAAATTATTAACAAATCTAGACATAAATATGTTGCATATTTTTATTTATTTCTTCGTATATTTATTTGGCGATATTGTTTCTAAGTTTTTTTGGTACTTTCCTAAGCATTGTATTTCAGTAGAACCTAAATCTTGTTAGTCTATGTGTCCCCTCTTTTCTTTTAATCGACTTTTTATTTCTAAAACAACAAATGAAAAATAGAGGAAACTTTGGATAAATACCAGATAGCCATGTCTCATCCATTTACGTCACTTTTCAACCCCCTTGTTTCTATGCAACACGGAGACAGTGACAGGATGGTATTCCTAGTACGTGGCATTTGCTTGGTCCAGCTTTCCAGGATCATTCAAATGGTGGGCAACGACAGCATCATCACTTTGTCACTAGAAAAGGGTTTCCCTTCGTCAGGATAAGCCAATCAATCAACATTCAAAAGATAGAACAAGTGAGAGAAGAAAAAGGATCAAACCAGATTCCTGACACGAGTGCTGTTGAGATCAATAACTCCAAGTCCTTTTGTTCTTCTGCCCTGGAAACCTAAGGTCAGGGTTAGTAGTTTGGGTTTCTTGAAGGTAGGGACAAATGGGATAGATTTCCACTAAGCTTATCGTGGAGTTCAGGCTCCAATCATCAGCCAGGGACAAGGGAAAAAAGTTTAGTTGTTATGATTATTATTAATGTTAACTAACTTGTAAAAATACATCTTTGTGAAAGATAGAGATAGAAAACTATCCTAAGTTTTAACGATTATTCAAAGTATTATTTAAATAAAAATTTATTATTATTTTAAATCCTAATATTATTAAAATAATATTTATTACACTTTAAATAAAGTACAAAATTGATAATAAAAATAATCATAAAAGGTTATTTAAACTTTTAACAAAATGTTAAAGTAACATTGATATCTTAAAAGTTATTTCATCATGTGGTAAATCCAAAGTATTTAAAATAAGTTAACTGTCTAAAATTAAATACTAAAATTAGCATAGTTTTAATTATATTTAAAATTTAGAGTGTTAATAATAATATCAAAATATCTCGTTGTGTTCATTCTTTATAGTTCATTTATCGTATTTGCGTTCGAGAGATGATTTCTTGACGAATTGAAACCAGGTTACAATTGGTACACCATCATGCTGACATCATAAGCACAAAGTACAATAAATAGACTTATATGTTTTATTTATTTATTTTGAGAATCATGTGTACCCTATGACGGGCACCTATTCCTCCTCTACTAGGCTACGTGTGGGATATCAACTCGTTCTGAAATTAGTGGCAAAGCAATGTTATAGTTGTACCCCAGAATATTAAAATAAAATAGTACAGATATGATTAAAATTACAATAATCTTTTATATTAAAATTTGGCTTAATCTCTACAAATTAGCAATTATCTTAGAGTAGTATACTATAAAAGTGGTTTGATTTTGCACAAATTTATTCTTCATATTCGGATAAGTTGTAATTGTTATTTTTTTAGGTACATGTTAGATTGATTCAAAATCACCTAATATATTCTATATAAATAATTATTTGAGGACATAAAGTCGAAGATTTCAATAATTTTACCAATTGAGAATCTTGATCATTCGAGGATTTAACTTAAAAAATCCAAGAATTTTACCACTTAAGAATCACGAGGGGTTTATGAGACGAGTCCATTTGAACCATTCGTAAGCCACAGATACTTTTAAGCTTAATTTATTGGACACAATACTACAATTACATGGCTGACTGGAGCTGGAGCTGTGTAAAGAGAGCGAACAACGGAGAGAGTCCGAGTTGGTCAAGTAAAAGTGCACATGGGTCGAAACCAAGGTGTCACTGCTCCCGAAAGCAGAGAACAGAAGCGGGGACCACATTTTTTTAAGTTGGTTAGGTACTAATTTGTTTTAGTAGAAGTTAACTTGTACTCCAATTCAAGCCAGTGTTGAGGAAAACGTAACATGTTCCTTTTATCTAGAAGATTATTCCAAGTTGGATGGGGTTAGAAGTAATAGTTTCTTATGGTTCTTAATCAGACCACGTTGATATAATGCACATTGAACCTTTTCTCTCCAAGTACATGCGTAACTGCTTTTGGCACCTGCTCTACATCAAACTTGGAAAGCTTTTACATCAGGACATGGCTGCATTCATTTCATGACAACATTAGAACCCTCTTTATCTTTAATTAACAAGCTCTTCGAACTAGAGGGGACTAATGGACTTTATATCTTTGTTGATATAAGGTAATAGTTATCTTATCGTGAAAATGTACGAGCGAAGATGTCGTTTTATTGGTTGTGCATGCTTATCTCTAAGAAACCATACATCCTTCAAATTCTATGAACTTAATCAAGCTTGTCACTTTCTTCAGCTAAAATTTGACAAATGCTAGTTTTAGGAGAAATATGAAACTTCAGGTCCATGACGATCTTGTTCGTTATTACGCATGCCCTTCTATTGGAAAAATGTTGTAATAAAGTTTTAGCTCCCTCTGCATATACTCAACGTACGATAACCTAAATGTTGAATGCGAGAGTGGCATCGAATAGGGGACAAGCCAAGTTGTGGTTTTATACTTGGGGAAAGGATATATGAGATTTCGTCAGCAGTAAGTGGTCGGTTTTGTCACTACTGGATACATCTAAATTTTATACAATCGAAAACTTATTTTTAATATATATTGAATAGAATTTTTAATTACATTTAATAATATATAGGTTACAATTTTATAAATAAGTTAAAACTTAATAATATAATTTAATACATAAGCGATGCGGATCTGAAATTTCAAATATTAAAAATTTTATAACGAACCTCCTACTACTTCAACTACCCTAAAGATCATTCGTGGAACATATTGATTCTTGTGCGATGGTTTTCCAGGTAAGGCCCTGAAATTATAAACTATTTGCAAAGTTCATTTCTTGGATTTACTAAGGCAAGAAGATATTTGTTTGGTTTCTATTTTCTTTTTTGCAATTTCTAATTTTTGTTTCTTAATTTTGATTTTGATTTTTCAAATAAATATGAAAATATATTTGATTATTAATTTTAATATAGTTCTATTACTAACAATAACTAAATATTAACTGAATTTTATAAATACATATATTATATTATATTATATTTTAATCTCTTATATAATATTTATTCATAAATATTAATGCATATTTATTATATTTTTATTAAATAATTAATTAAGTAAGATATTTGTAAATTATATTTATACACTAATATTTATTTATTAATAGATAGTTTAATCATTAAAGTCAGTGCTATTATTTATAAATAAATATTTTATATTTAAAAATAATTTCATAAATATATATGTAAAATTTATGTATTATAAGATATTTTAAATTTAGAATATATTAATTGTATTTTGAAGGTACTTTTATCTTTTAAAACAATGTTTTAATTTTTAACTTAATCATAAAAATTAAATAAATTATTTATAATTACTATTAAATAATATCATATATTATATATTTAATTAATGGTAAATTACGTTGTGACAAGAAAATGGAAATGAAAAGGAAAATAAAAATAAAATAATGATTTTCTTAACTTACAAACATGGGAATAAATCAGAAATAAAAATATAAAAAACCTCAATCAATCATATTCTTTTACTAAATTTAACAATGGAAACCAAAAAACTAAAGACAACAATAAAAACAAAGGGACCATAAAATTGTTCGTATTAATCCTTGTTCTACGTCTTCATAGTTAAGTAACCAAGTTTCATCCTTATCCTTTCTTACCATTCGCAATCTACGTCTCCATAGTTCAC
>JANITX010000210.1:48543216-48555280 GCA_027564395.1 Erythroxylum ulei
CAATGTACATGTGAACCTAAATGCTCTCTTTAACACCTCTAGTATGCCAAAGGCTGCTCTCACAATATATATGTAGTCTATTTATACTAAAAACTACCCAAAATAATTGTAAAAAACAAAATTAGCTATTGTAATGACTAATTCCAAGAGAACTGGTCGATTATTCTATCACACTAGTCGACTAATATGTCGCATTGTTCAATAAGTGTGCTCTTACAAACTCTCGGTACATAATGTAACTTTCTACCAGGGATATTAGTCAACTGGTATGACACATTGGTCCACTAACGTATGTTGATTATACCAAAAACACATTGAAACTCTTAACATTAGTCACCCAAAATACTAATTGGTCAATCAAACTTTGTGAAACAAGTTTTCTAAAATTTTTCAATTTCTTTCAAAGATTAAAACACACTCCTTCGACAAAATTTTCAAAAGTTCCAAAAAAATATTGGATGCATCAAGAGCACTTTCTTTAAAACCTTTTCAAAATTTCTCTTGATAATGACCAAGTATATGCTTTTCATGTAATAATCATGCAATACTTAGCCCTTTATTTTATTGAAATGATCAAAATAAATTTTATAAGAAGGATTACAATGATTTGTTAAATTTTGATGTATTTGATTCTTCCTTATTCTTAGCTCTTTAATTAAATGTTCTTGAAGTTCTCAAAGGTTGCGTATATACCGCATTTTGATTATTTTTCTATCTTCTAATTACCCGATTTATTTCAATTAAAGTTTTTGCGCACATATCTATTCTATTGAACTTTATCTTTCACATGTTAATTTTGTTATAATAGAACTATTAATTGCACGAAAAATAAATTCACTAATAGTTTATTTTGTTACTATCAAAAGGCATGAATTAAGATATCACTTAGTCTAATAAGAAAAAAAACTATTTATTTATTAGATTTTAAAATGTGATAAAAAAGACCAAAATATTAATATTATGATTTTTTATATGTAAAAAAATGTTAGATTAAGATGAGCAAAATTTAAAATTATGATAGATAGAGTATATAATTATGTTTAGACTTTAAATTTGATGGATTATCACAAACAAAAATTTAGAATAATGAGAAATTACTGGAAAACATTACAAAACATTTAATTTTGAAAGGATTTATCAATCAATATGGGTTTCATACCCACTAAGTCCAAAACATTGATAGGAATTAGGAGGAGAGGGTGGAATTGCAAACAAACACAATGCTGTTTAGCATTTAAACAGCATTTGCCATTTGAGATGAAGTTAATTTAGGCACGAATACCGAACAGCAGAAAAGAAGCATGCCTTTATTCGCCAACAATTAAAGGCGAAACAGAAAGGAGAGAATAAATTCTGAAATCAAAGAAGAACACAAGAAGCATATTTAAGGATAACATGGGGCCCATGGGCCAAGATATAGGCCCAATTTATAGATCAGGTCTAAGTCAAACCTGATCAGAGTTCCAATTTTTTTCTAAGGCAACGACGTCGTTATAATTACTTACTTCAATAACTCGATACATACTTTTATAGATATCTAATTCAAAAATATGTTTGGTTCATTTACCTGTTAATAGATAACATCTACTCAGTTTCCTCTCTGTAACTACGTTTCCTATTTACACTCACCCAACTCCCAAGTATCTGAGAATATTGAAGCTAACCTATCGGATTGAGAGAGGAAGAGTTAATAGCCCTCATCATGGCGGACGTCCTCTCTTCTTTGAGGTCTGTAATGGCTTCCTACACTCCTCCTCTCGATGCTTTGATTGTTCCTTCTGAGGACTGTCATCAGGTTCGCCTTTTGTTGAATCGTGTCGTTGGGATTTGAATTTTCAATGATTTTTTGATTTGGGTTAACTATTTTTGTTCCCAGTCTATAAAGAGGTTGTATTTTTGTCAGTTCCTGGATTGGGTGGTTAAGGGAGTTGTTGATGTGTGTTTTGTTGCTGTTTTTGTTGCAGAGTGAGTATGTGTCTGCAAGGGACAAGCGTCGCGAATTCGTCTCTGGATTCACTGGAAGTGCTGGTTGGTTTCAAGGGTTTTACTTCAATTGCTGTCCTCTTTCATCTAATTTTGTACTTTTATGGATTAAGCGATTATAAAGCATCTTGTGCAAGGATGCTCCTTTTTAAGAGTTTTAACAATGATCTTGCTTAAGGAATCAATTAAGTTTGTTTACATTCCACATTTTGAACTGCCCGCTTTATATTCTGAATTGTGTGGTGAATTTAAGCGTATGAATGTATATTCTTGTTACAGTTTTGTGTTGACTTTCTAAACTCTCTGTTGCTTTTGGTATTATTTTGGTCTCATTTATTTAATTCTCAGGTTTGGCACTTATCACAATGAATGATGCACGTTTGTGGACGGATGGGCGTTATTTCTTGCAGGCAACTCAACAGCTTAGCAAGCAATGGATACTGATGCGTATAGGAGAGGACCCACCTGTTGATACATGGATGGCTGATGTGAGTTGCTATTTTAGTGTTGCTTGATTTTGTATCAAAAGATTTGTGTTGTTGACAGCCCTTTCCCCAATTAATTTTATGATGGAAAGAAATGCTTTTTCTTGACATTATACCTGTAATGCCTTGTTATTTTATTTCAATTGGCCCATTATTTTTTAGTTAATAATTTCCTGAACTGATACTCTTATTAGCAAGTACCATTTACAGCTCATATCTGACTATTCTAATCTTTTTTACCGTATGTTATCGATGCTTCTTGTTGGATTAAGCAAAATTGAAATTTTGTTTATTAGAATCTACAAGCGGATGCAGCCATCGGGGTTGATCCATGGTGTGTTTCAGTAGACACTGCACAAAGATGGGAACGTGCTTTTGCTAAGAAACAACAGAAATTGGTTCAGACCACAACCAATTTGGTGGATGAGGTCTGGAAAAGCAGGCCGCCAGCAGAAATAAATCCAGTTGCTGTCCATCCTTTAGAATTTACTGGTTGTTCTGTGGGTGAGAAATTGAAAAGTCTGAGGGAAAAACTCAAACATGAGAAAGCTCATGGTATAATTATTACGACCCTTGACGAGGTGGATTTTCTTTTCATCCTTGACTTATTAGCTTGTATGTTCTTTTAACATCTTGAAATTTAGCACATGTTGATGTACCTACAATATTTTACACTAATTTTCTCTGTTCAGGTTGCTTGGCTGTATAACATCCGTGGGACTGATGTGTCATACTGTCCAGTTGTTCATGCATTTGCTATATTAACAACCAATTCAGCTTTCATCTATGTGGACAAAAGGAAACTTTCTAATGAGGTACATTTCTACATACTTCAGTTTTGGAAATCATCTATTATGGGTCCACATTGACCTTTTCTAAAATGCTAAAACATATATGTAGTTTATTATTCAATGCCTTTTCAGATAATGAAGATATCCTTTTTATTACATCTAGAAATATTTTGTTCTATGTATTTTTCTTTATGAAGGGCATTTCAGTAAGTTCGTGCTCTCCAATATGCTAAGTAATGAAAAAACACATGATTTCAAATTGAATTCTTGTTCTCGCATAATTTGTGATCAGAATAAACCACAACTCTGCTTAGTTGGATGATGTTGTATAACTAATGAATATTTTATGCAGGTGCGCTCCTACTTGGAAGATAATGGAATTGAAGTACGCGACTACACTGCAGTTAGCTCTGATGTGCACTTACTTGCTTCAAATCAACTTGATTTGGCAAAAGCAACTGACAATGATGTTCTAAAGGATATAAAGATCGATGGAGAAGATGCAGAGGACATTGATTCCAGTGCGAACATTGATCTTATATGGGTTGACCCTGGTTCATGCTGCTATGCTTTATATTCTAAATTGAATTCTGGTAAGGTGCTCCTTCAGCAGTCACCTTTGGCACTTGCTAAAGCTATAAAGGTAGTTTTTGAAAATTTTAACAACATTTTATATATGTACATATTTCTTATTGTTGTCTGTTGACACTATCTTGTCGCTTAATTCCATTACCTGTTGCAATAAAATCTCACCTGTTTTTTTCCTTGACAAACTTATCTCTGGTTGTAGAATCCTGTTGAGTTAGATGGATTAAAGAAGGCTCACATTCGAGATGGTGCTGCTGTTGTGCAATTTCTTGTCTGGTTGGATAAGCAGGTATACTTTGACATCCAGAATAGTTAAAAAAAGATAATGGAGCTTGCAAAGCTTTCCCTGTTCAATAATTTGTTCAACTGACAGTTTACAGAACAATCTTCTGCTTCAGGATTGATGTGAATCTTTGTTTCTGTATGTGCAGATGCAAGAGGTATATGGTGCTTCAGGTTACTTCTTGGATGTTGAGACATCAAACAAGAAAAAAAACTTGTAAATTTATCTATCTTAGACGGTGATCTTTTTTGGCCATGGTTTATACCTCTAGGTGATAATGATGAAGCTTGGAAACCGGAGATTTTGCACCTGGAACTTGATTTTACATTAATGTAGCAACTTCACTGTGTAGGATCATATCTGGCATGCTATTAACTAGACTTTACAATCCCACCAGATGTCTAATTGCTAGTAGAAAATCCAAGTGGATCCTGCCCAGCTGTTGGAGATCATGATCAAAGGCCATAAGTCTCACATATCATGCTTTTTGGAACTATCAAACTGTGTTTAATAGGGGTTTGTTTGAGTGAGTCTCTTGAAAATAAGTTTGTGATATTAAGGCCGCATAGTATCAAACACGTCAAATTTTTTTTGAGTTGCAAGTAACTGAAATTTTGAGTTGCAAGTAGCTGAAATTTTGCTTGCAAGAAAATGTTGCGGTTATGCTGAATCTATTTTGCTTTATTTTATCATTCTTCTGTGCACACCTATAAAGGTGACTTGGTACTCTTTTTGGTCATTAATCCCTAATTGGACACAATCTTGTTGGAGATCTGCATTTGATGAGTTCATTTTTCTTTAATTCTTCCTTCTCCGATGTTTTATTTGTGTGCATGTCTGTAGTCTTCTCTTTTATTTTGTTGATGACCTAGCTTAATGGAGAACATGTGCAAATTCATCTTCGGGCCCTGACTTTCACTCTGTTCCAGATTCATGTTACTTGCAAAACATGAGATCTAGCCCAAAACTTGGGTTTCAAATGTACCTTTTTTGTTTTTAATGCAACTGGAATATGTTGTGGCAGGGAAAGCAAGAAACTGACAGAGGTCAGTGTGAGTGATAAGCTAGAGAGTTTTCGAGCCTCAAAAGAGGTAATCAAAAGCTGCAGTTCCGTTGGAAATTTTTGCATTAACTAGGCCTTTTAATATAATACTTCACAAGTAATTTGGCCAAGTTGATTTCATTGTATTTTCTGGAATTTTGTTTATTCCGAAATAGAAACTATCTTGATTACATGTAACTGAAGTTCAGATGGTGTGCCAGATCTTTGGGTGCAACAAGACTCAATTGAACTTTAAGTTCAATTGATTTACATCTTCCTCTTTTATTTGGATTATCTGAAATATGATTGCGTTCATTGGGTGTCATTGCAGCATTTTAGAGGCTTGAGTTTTCCCACAATTTCCTCAGTTGGTCCAAATGCAGCAATCATGCATTATGCCCCACAGGTTGAAACATGTGCCGAACTTAATCCAGACAATATCTACCTGTTTGATTCAGGAGCACAGGTTTGTTACAGACTTTACTTGCACATATGGGTAAAACTGCTGTTGAACTTAATTTATTCCTACTGCTTGTGGACTAATGACCTTTCTTCTGTTATTGATGACTGAATGAATGAAGTATCTGGATGGAACAACTGATATCACTCGAACAGTCCACTTTGGACAACCTTCAGCACATGAGAAAGCATGCTATACTGCGGTAGGTGGAATCTTGCTTTTCACAACCCATTAGCTGCTAAATTTGAGTTTGGTATACTGTAAATGTTGGTAATAATTCATTATTTGCTATTTCTGTTATCTTTGTTTATATAAATTGAAGCTATGAAAACGTGGACTGGACAGGTGAGGTCTTTTCAGAAATATTGCTGATTTCTCTGTTTGTTTTGTATCTTTTTCTGGACCTATGTGAGTTAACACAAAACATGTCAAATTATCCAGGTTCTCAAAGGTCATATTGCCCTTGACAATGCAAGATTCCCTAATGGCACCAATGGTACTTTAATTTTTCAGGTTTCCTTCACCTGTAAGCTATATACAGAGGAGCTTTGTTGATTACTTGCCTTTTCTTTTTGCAGGTCATGCCCTTGATATTCTTGCTCGAGTTCCTTTGTGGAAGGATGGTCTTGATTATAGGCATGGTACTGGTCATGGAATTGGGTCTTACTTGAATGTTCATGAAGGTATGGATAAAATTCAACTGCTCGTCGTTTGCTATTATAGTGATAATACGTGAGTAATTTACGTTTCTATTCTTTATGCATGTTTCTGTGCAGGGCCTCATTTGATTAGTTTTAGGCCACAGGCTCGTAATGTACCACTACAAGCTTCCATGACGGTAACAGATGGTCAGTATCAATCATTTGCCTTTTTTTTTCTTTCCAGTTGACAGTGTGAAAAATTGCACATACACCCAACAAACCAATTGCTGGATTTAACGCTTTTTTGCATTTATAGTCATTGAGATGTACTTCCAAGTCTAAACATGCATATGCAATGAATGCTTTGGTTTCTCCAACTTGACGTCTCAATATTGTACTTATACTGGGGCATGCTCGTTTAATTTGCAACTTTTTGAGAGTTCTGCAGTGATCAGTTATCTACTTTTGTCTTAATTTTCTTTCAATTGTTACATTTCCCAGAACCTGGATACTATGAAGATGGAAGCTTTGGCATAAGATTGGAGAACGTGCTGATAGTAAAGGAGGCTGACACAAAGTTTAATTTTGGAGACAAGGGCTACTTATCCTTCGAGCATATAACTTGGGTAAGCATGCGATTTACATGCCAAAATTCATATGGGGAATAAGACGGCAAATGCTAGTTTTGTTACTTATTGTCATGGCCTTGTGATATGTAGGCACCATATCAGAGAAAGTTGATCGACTTGAGCCTAGTGATGCCGGATGAGATAGATTGGCTAAACACTTACCATTCGAGATGTAAGGATATTCTGGCTCCATTTATGAGTGAAAGTGAGATGGCGTGGCTGACCAAAGCAACTGAGCCTATTGGTGTGTGAATTATAAGGAGCTAATGCGGCCTGCTCCTTGCAACTCTTCCACTCCCTCTTTGAAGAGTGTGAATGTTTAAAGAAAACTGAACATGATTTGGATATGTGCTAAACAAGTAGATTCTTGAGACTTTGATTTCTATCGACAATTAAATCTTTATGCCTATATGATTGTAGTTATTTTAATTTTCCCTTCTCAAGTTAGGCTTGTTCCAGTCGTGACAAACAACAGCACAAAGAACCTGCAGTAGCATATTTTATAGGTCGCTTACTTTCTACTGGGACACATGAGAAAAATAGAAAGCATTGAGGGAACCACCTGTACTGCCTGCAGCTTGGAAGTTGAAGGCCAATCTATGGAGGATAGCACATACGAAGTATTTGCAGAGTAAAATCCTGTTGGGAGTTCTAGGCTTTCCCGAATCCCGACTACTTGATATCAGGTGGCCCAGTCTAGCCTTAGTCATTTGCCACTTGAATTGATTGACGAGACACCCATACTGAGTTTGTTTTTAAGAAAAATGAAGAAATTTGTCCTAAAACGAAGAAATACAACAATTACAAAAGTCTCGAACCTTAGAAAGCGTGCAATAAAGCAATTTGGACAATAAAGGAAATTAAAATAAAGGATTAAGATCAAATTACATTCTAAATATGTGAGTATAAGCTACAATTCATCACTATTTTAACCATATTCAATTAAGTGTTTGTTTTGACTTGATTTTACTTCGGAAAGTGCTAAGAAGAAGAAGAAAGTTCTGATCTTGGTACTGTCGATAGTTTGTAGTGTTGAAATAGTGGGTGTTATTGGGTTTGTGAGTTATAAAAGAAGAAAGCAGCTTATGGGTTGTAGTGTTGACATAGTGGGTGTTGTTGGGTTTGTGAGTTATAAAAGAAGAGAGCATCTTATGGGGTTCAATTCACGTGATTTATAACGTAAATTGAATTTGTTAATAGAGTGGGCTTTAAACTCACAGGAGAATTCAATTCATGCCTTTTTTTGGTTCCAAACTGATGAATTGAATTCAATCTTGTAATTGAATTCAATTCATCCTCTTCCAAACAGCTTGTTAGCAGTATCCTTATCAATAGGGCCATAAAGATTTGCAAAGGCCTCAGTATAAATCGACAGGGTACCCATGACAATCAGAGAGGTTTTCCACACAAGCTCCTATCAAGTAGGAGGCTTCAGGCTGTTTGTTTG
The DNA here is from genome assembly GCA_027564395.1 of Erythroxylum ulei. NCBI lineage: Eukaryota > Viridiplantae > Streptophyta > Magnoliopsida > Malpighiales > Erythroxylaceae > Erythroxylum > Erythroxylum ulei. Next base: position 48,551,566 of record JANITX010000210.1, read on the forward strand.
GAACCAAAAAAAAGGGCATGAATTGAATTCTCTGGTGGGTTTAAAACCCACTCTGTTAACAAATTCAATTCACGTTATAAATCACGTGAATTAAACCCCAAAAGCTGCTCTCTCCTTTTTTTTTTACTCACAAATCCAATAATACCCACTATTCCAGCACTACAAACTATCGACAGTATAAGATCAGAACTTTCTTCTTCTTCTTCTCGGCACTTTCCGAAGTAAAATCAAGTAAAAACAAACGCTTAGCAGTACCCTTATCAGTAGGGCCATAAAGATTTGCAAAGGCCGCAGTATAAATCGACGGGTACCCTTGACAATCAGAGAGGTTTCCCACAGAAGCTCCTGTCAAGTAGGTAAATCTAATATTCTTAGCCCATAGCAAGAATTCAGAATAAGACGATAAGATCTGCTTAACGAGAGTAACTGAGTTCAAAAGGAACTGAAGAAATGACGGAGAAATATTAGATGGTTATTGGATTCAAGGGTAGTTTTATAAAAGACACATTGGTTACTATGGATCTCTATCCCTTTCAATCCGTGAAAAGTGTTCAGCTTGTTCTTGATGGTAAGTCGCAATATGAAAGAAGCTTTAGGAGAAATCATTTTCAATGAAACTAGTTTCTACCAAGAAGTTCTCTAACTTGACCTTCTCAATATGTTTATACACGATTTATTGGTGAAATTATTTGAAATGTGTTCCAACCAGGTAACTTTATCCTATGCCTTTACATCAGGGTTGTAGTTTGGTACAATTTCTATTATGTGGTCAAAACCTTTCAGTCTACATCTCTATTGTCCATCAGTTATAATTGAGTTGATTTTTACTTTAATAGGGATTAAGAGTCTAATTAAGGTTGATGTGCCCTTGGATTGAACATAAGGGGCCTAACTTATTCTAATTGTCAAACTAGAAATGAGTATTATTCTCATTCCCTATTATATTCTTCACATAAGGGTCTGTCAACCTTAGCATCTAAATTGAATGTCCATGAGTTCCCCTTAGATAAACTATAAGCAATGATATTTTAGGATATAAGAGTGAACCTTTTTAACCCAAAAGGATTCCTTGCATTTCCATATTTTCTTCCCTATAAGCATTGTATTGGTGAGTTCAAAGGAGGAGATGCCAAATCCTCCTCCTGGACCATTTAAAAACCTATTTATACCCTTGATGATTTTTAAGACAGGTAGAGATGGCACATCCAATGAACATTGAGATTAATTAATATTGATTTAATAAGTTGCAATATACCTAAAAATTGAAGTGATAGTAAGTTTGGAATGAAACTCTCGATCTTATGCACAAGGGAGCTTTGATTATTAGCAAACCCTAATAAGTTTTTGAAATGAATGAAGCTAGCATTTTAATCTCATTTTGACTCCATACAATTTCACCTTTATTATTGGCACTCGTAAAGGAATTTGAAGTCTCTCCATTAATTTAATATAGTAATAACACCAACACCAACAAAAACAACTCAGTAAAAGCTCGTTAATACGTAAGATCTGAAGAGGTCTTGTAGTTCGCAGTCTTACCCTTAACTGGTAAAGAGGTTATTTCTGATAGACCCATATGACGAAAACAAATATAAATATGCATATGCATATTAAAATATTAAAATAAAATAAAATAAAATAGACATAAAGATAAAAATAATAACATATAAATAAATTTGTATAAATAATAATATAAAAATAAGTAATAAAGTAAATAATTCAATAAATATAGAACAAGGTAAAGAGTCAAAATAAAAGATAAAACAAGTAAATACATACACAAACAGGAAAGAAGACAAATTACTAAATAAATCAAACAAGTCATTACAAGAAAATATTTACTCTAGGTAAAAAAATATTTAGGCTAACTAACTGAGGGAAAAATACTATATATTAAACATTCAAGCTAAATACATGACATAAGACTCGAAGAAAGATGTTAAAAAGACTTATGAGAACGAGAATGACATCTTTATGTGAGATCCTTTATCCGTATCATAATACACCAAAGTTTTTATTAAGGGTCATGTCTTTGGTAAGTTCCAGCAGAGCCATATCACTTTTGATCAACTCCCTCAAGTTCTTCTTAGGCCTTTCTTTTATAATCTCTAAGTAACCATTAATTAACATAGCATACGAGGTAATTAATAAGTCTTGCTTTAATCAATTAATGAATTTTCCAGGAAAACTAAGAGCTTGAAGTACTTATAGTAGAAAATTCCAATCAACAAAATCAAAAGCCTTTGAGAATTCAATTTTAAGGGTGTGCAAATTTCAAAGATTTTTTTTGCTAAAGTAATCTTTGAAAATATTCTAAGTAATAAGTAGATTATCACTAATAATTCTGCAATGAATAAAAACACCTTGATTTTGGTTGATCAAGCATTTCAAGACCTTCTCAAGCCTAGAAGCTAGTAGTTTAGAGATAATCTTATAGATCACATTACAATAAGAATTACGTCTAAAATCATCTAACAAATTTGGGTTAGGCTTTTTAGGAATCAGCGTAATAAAATTTTTATTTAACTCTTTAAGCGCAATCCCTATATGAAAGATTTCCAGGACAATGTTCGAGATTAACTAACCTATTAAGTATTTCTTTTGAAAGAAACATTCATTGATCCCATTTGGGCGTGGAGACTTGTTAGGACTCTGATAAAAAAGGGCTTTCTTGATATCCTTTACCTCAAAAGGCTTCACCAACATTTCTCTTACTGAAAAGATAGTAAGTTTGGAATAAAATTCTTAATTTTATGAATAAGGGAGTTTTGATTATTAATGAAACCCAACAAGTTTTTGAAGTGAATGAAGCCAATGTTTTAATCTTATTTTGACTCTACAAAATTTCACCCTTATCATTCAATAAGGAGCATATCCTATTAACGTTTCTCTTATATAGAATATCATTACGAACTAGCTTTGAGTTTCTATCCCCTCCTCTGAAACAAATGACCTTAGCTCTTTGCTTCCTCAAGGAGTAATGGTTATATAAACAATAAACATAGGAATTCAAAGCCCCTTTTTTTAGTAGTGTGTTCCTAAGAAGAGCATTAAAATCCATCTAAGCTTTGTAAAGCACCTCTCCTGAATCAATTAGGTCCCTATCATTATTTTCCCCTCTTGTTTAAAATAGCTTCTTTAATCCCCTCTTGAATGGCTATAACCATTTCATACATTTGAAGGATTGAAAGCCCCCAACCTCTACTTTCAAGCCATTAACCATAAGCTCCTCAAAACCTTCTACCCTAGTCAGGAAATTGATGAATATGAAAGGGTAGATAAGCTTTAGAGGTTTGAGATCAATTAATACTTTAGCTAGATAATATTCAGAGCACTGTGTGTATTTAAATTAGTCTTTTTATTAGAGAAAAAGGAAAGCCAATTTGGATTGACTAAGGCTTGATCTAATTAGTCCCTATTAGCTAAGAGCCTTCTTGTTTATTACTCTTAAGTGTAGAAAAAATCATCATACCTTAGGTCAGATAATGTATGTGCATTAATACATTTCCAAAAGTCCTCTTTTTGTAGTTTACAATTCAGTCTTTCCCCTTTAGTTTCTTGCAAGAGGAGGATAAAACTGAAATCATTTGTTACTAACCAAAGAGATTGAATTAAGGAGCTTTTGTTCTCTAAATTCCTGAAGTGAATCACACGTTAATACAAATCTCAATTCAAGATATACAGATGCACAAGAAGGGGGGATTGAATTGTGTAT
>JANITX010000210.1:48555380-48571002 GCA_027564395.1 Erythroxylum ulei
AGTCAGACACCATTTTCTACGAGAGTACGTTCAGAAGAAGATCGTAAGTCTTCAGTGTGTTGAGACTAACTATCAATGGGCGGACATCTTCACTAAACCATTGAGTGAAGAAAGATTCAAAGAAATCAGACGAAACCTCAACATGGTTATGCTATGTGATCAACCATCTAACACGTCACAACCCAGATAAAAGGTCGTAAGAGTTAACTGTAACAGTAACAGTGAGTTACAGGTGGTAACTTCTGTCATAAGAAAGTTTTGGAGGGAAAATTTCTTACAGTCTTGAGAACACCACCTATTCTAGAACACTCTTGATATGCCCTAACATCGAAGAATCTTCTCAGGTAGTTGGAAGAATCACAGAAGGGAAGTACAGATCCACCGAAGAATCTTCTCAAGTAGTTGGAAGAATCACAGAAGGGAAGTACAGATCCATCCGGATTGGAGATATCAGCTACAACATAGAGACTCTTGTGCACTTGATTATGCACATTGGACCCTTGAATACTGTGTCTTCTTTTGGAGATGTTCTACACCTACTTGGAAGCCAAGTCCCTAGACTACCCAACCCTGATGATCTTGATCTCCCTGAATCAAACTTATCCTTCAGAACTTCTGCCATTACAATCATTGAACCAACTGTTATGCCTTCAGATGCATATAACACAACTATTGCTTTTAAAGAAGAACTAAAGATGAATGATGATCTGCTAGCTTCAGTGAGAAACTTACGCGAGGAAGTAGTGCATATACGATAAGACCTCAAGTTACTTCGCACTGAAATGAAGGAAATGTTTTCTGAAGTTATGAAACATCTCAGGTCATGATTTTTTGATCAATAACAAATAGGGAGAGAAAGGAAAAAGGAGAAAGGAGAAAGAAATGACAAAGATAGGGGAAGGAAAGAGAAGAGAAGAGAAGAAAAGAGAAGAGAAATATATAGACTGCAATTCTTTTTCAATTATAGTCTTATATTGTATATTTTCCTTTAAATAATACTTTCTTTCTAACAACTATGATTATTTGTTATCATCAAAAAGGGGGAGATTGTTAAGTCAAAATGACTTTACGTTTAATAATTTTGATAAAAATTAAATAATAATAATAGTAGAAAGTAAGATGATGCGGAGAAGCAAAAGTAAGACAAAATGCAGAGAAGCAAAAGTAAGACGAAGCGCGAAGAAACAAAAGTAAGACGAAGCGCAGAGAAACAAAAGTAAGACAAAGCGCAGAAAAACAAAAGTAAGACGAAGCGTGGAGAAGCAAAAGTAAGACAAAGTGGAAACTAAGACGAAGACCCAAAACCACGTCAAATGGTTAATCAATTTGAGTTAGTTACAGAACTCAACTGAATAACCGTTTCTTTAAAGATCAAGAAATAAGAAGAAAGAAGCAGTTATGAAGAAGCAGTTGAAGATGAAGGCTATAAATACGAGTCGGAGTCAAAGACTGCAGAAGTTAGTGATTTTAAAAAAGAGTTAGAGATTCTAAAGCTAGAAACATTGTATTCATTGCGCTAATCTTTGAGAGCTATTATTCACTGTAACAAAGCTCGCAAACATCTTTCTGTAAGAAAGAAGGAAAGCTGATAGCCTGAAGAGGCTAAGTGAGAAAAGAATACTTGCTGTAAAGACCTGAAGAGGCTCGGTGAAAAGAATACTTGTATTTTGAGAAGTATAGTGAAATCTCAGAAAGGATTCTAAGGACTGGACGTAGCCCACGGTTTGGGATGAACCAGAATAAACTGTTATGTCAACTTGTCTCTAAACTCTCAACTCTGACTCTTATTGATGTTATACAAGTACTTAGAAGTTAATTGCAATACAACGTGACATTTTTACTCAATAGTTTTTGAGAAAGCAAGTTTTTCAAAAATATATAAAGGGATTGTATTTACGAAAAAGAATACACAATTCAACCTCCCTTCTTGTGCATTTTGTATATCAAATATAAAGTCTATACTTAAGCGTGATTTACTTCATTAAATAGATAAACTAATCAGACATAAAGTAATTGAGCACCATAAATTTATTAGAGATGATCCCTATTACTATTCTCCCATTGTAATGGCGATTATGGTTTGAAACACAGGTCCAATTTTTTCCAAAGATCCATTTGTAAGATTTATAGTTATTACTTTTGACTTTAGTCTCTAAGAGTCCAACAATATGAAGTTTCATTAAGGATAAGTAATAAAGCATTACCTATCTCATTTTAGGGATTTTTATACCCTTAAAGTTCTAAAAGACAATAGTTAATAAGAATTTAAAGGCAAAGTCCCCTTTTTTTTCCTACCTGACTTTCTTTTGGTACTAATACCCAATTTGTCTTCAAGAGGGCTCATGGTACATCTTATAGAATCATTTTTTGATAGCTTAATGACAATGTATTTGTCTAGAAAATCATTAGGTGATCATATTTTCTTAGAGCTTGAAGCTTCCATATTAGGTTTAGAGACAATATAAGACTTATTAGGGTAAGTTTCCTTAAGAAATTCTTCTAGAGTGAGAGTTTCTACTTGAATTTGAGGTGCAACTGCAATAATGGCATCAACATTCTTTGAGGGTTCAGATATAATTTAACAATTCTCCTAATGGATAAGATCCTTTAAAGGACCCTATGTCCATTCTATTTGAGTAGGAGGTTTGTCTTTTTTAGTTAGTATTTAGTCATTGGACATTAGCTTATAACTTCTCCTGAAAGGAACCTTTTACCAGTTGGTGTCCACATCTTTTTCATATGCCCAGTTAGCTTACTTTGGAAAAATAGATTGATCTCTGCCTTTATAAAGCCTTTAACTTCATTTAGCCTTATAATCTTAACAGTATCAAGAAGTTTCTTTGAGGGATCTATTTCCAAACAAATCTTAGTATTCCCAATCATCTTGAGACCAACTATATTTTCATCCAGACATAGGAGTCTCCTAATAAAACTTACGAGATAGCTTAATCTTATAGTAGTCCAGTACTTAAGTGGGATATTATGAAAATTTACCCACAAAGGAATGAGCTTCATGTTGGATTTATCAGGGATAAGCCATAATCTCCATCTTTAAATCATTAAAGGCTTCCTCGTTATGTTTTAAGGTCCTAATTCCATTACTTTCTAAATGTTACCTTTACTTGAAAACTTGAATTTAAAGAAGACATCCTCATTTATTAAAGTATTCTCCTAATATAAATTCCCCTAGTAAGAAGAAGCCCAAGGTTGTACTAGAGGAAAAGCTAGCCTCTTGTTAATAAAATACCATATCAAGGAAGTAATCCATCTCTTGGATCCAACTTGAAGAATTTTTAAGGGTGAGAAATTATTGAATCTTCACTATAAATATTTGAGTGCACCAGGGGCAGATTGATCACCTACTACCTGCCTCAAAGATTTTCTAGGATGGGAGCTTGCGGTAGAGGATGTTAATGTAGGTTGAGAAGAAGGGAAAGCAGGGATAGGGCTTGAGAAAGGAAGAGGGAGAATATGAGTTGAGGGGAAGAAGGAGAAGAAGAAACCATTATGTTAAAGTTTGAGAGAGAAGTATTTAAATAGATAAGAGGGTTGTTCAAGGAAGTAGAAGTAGGCGAAGAAGAGGCAGCTGACCTAGAGAGAGGAATGAAAGGAGCATGGTAAGGAGTAGAAGCTAAAATGATGGGAGTAGAGGGGAGCTATAGTTCAAAACTAGAGGGAGAATAAAGATTAAGGAGAGAAGGATGGAGGGATAAGAGTTGGACCAAGTGATGGAGGGGAAGGGAGTAAAGGAAGGCCTAGGCGCACAAGAATCATGACTCATTCTTTTTCTAGAAAAGGAAAAGAACTGAAGGAAGGAAAACAACAAAAAAGAGAATTCTCATATTAAGCTTTTTGAGCAATTGATTATGGTATGTTCGTTCTAGTTCTTACATCTCCTTTATCCAAAGTTGCAAATATCGTACCAGCTCTGATACCGAATTGGGTTCTGGTATGGTATTGTATCGGTATCGGTTAATATCGAGTACCATTTCAGGTAATTTTTTAAATTTATAAAATAGTCCTTGAATTTTTAAAAAATTGCAAAATAGTCTACTCTCATATTGTACAGTTGAACTGTATACTTTATAAGTTTACATTAACCTTGTCTTCAAAAATCATAATAATAAATAATAACCATAATTAATATGAAACATCAATAATTTTTAGATACATATAAATAATAACCACAATTAATATGAAAAAAGACAATCATCACCATACGAATATAAAATTATGAACAATACAAAGTATTAAAAAATTACAATTTCATCATATAATAAATAATAATTACATCAAAGCATCCAATAAAAGAATAATAAATATCCTTAACTTTTAAACTATTTTTTGAAAGATAAAAAAGAAATATATTAATTTAGCAAAATCTATATGCAATTACAATGAATCATATATCAAATATAAACTAAAACTCACTAACCAAAATATAGAGTATCATCAACATATAACATTATAATGACCAATTCTATTTCAAATCATAGCTAAAAAACGTTGTTGATCATTGGTAATGATGGCATCTCTAATCTAATTGATTATATGTTCTGCAAGCTATTTGTGGCTCTCTTCAACACCTTTGTATATCCTCCGATTCCTTTCCCTCCCAATTAAATAGATAATTGTAAGAAAAGCAGTCGTGATAATCATGTCGTTTGCTCTACCGTGAGTGATATAATGTATAAGAAAATTCAAGGTTTTCATCTACTCGAAGGTATATCTGGGTAGTTGTAACATGACCCTAATTCTTCTCCAAATTGCTTTGGTATAATCACATTCAAAAAAATAAATGAATTCTACTCTCATTCAACAACTTGCAAAGTGTGCATATGGTGTTAAAGGCACCAAACCATCTGTCCTTGGTCTGAAGCCTATTTTTGATCACTAACTAAGTGAACACAATAGCTTTGTAGTTTAAATTTTGCTTTTAGATAACCTCAAACTTGGGAACCACATCAAGATGATTAACCAATACCTAGTGACAAGATCTATTGTTGAAAGTACCACTAGAGTGAGGATGCCAGGCTATGCTATCCTTCCTCTGTCCTACAGGAATGTTAGGGAAATAATTTGACAATAAGTGAAAGCCTCTAAAACTACCAACCCAACCTCCATTTAAGATGAGCATAGATACTCCAGCATTGAGAAGGATTATAGGTTTATAATTCCAGTTATACCTAGATTGATTTTCTTTCTTTTTTCTCCACTTTGACTTGTTTCAGGTTGTTCCATTGATTTTGGTTGTTCCATATATACTTCTTGGTCAGATTTATAACCATAAATTACTTCATCTTGATCACTAGTAGGTTTTATAAGTTCATATTTTAACGAATTGTTTTCTTTATCCAATGTTTGTTTATTTACTAACTGAGTAATTTCTTCCGGTTGATTTCTTCCTGTTGATTTTTATATCTTGTTCTATATTTTCCATGGTTTTTACCAAAGTTATGTTTGATGAGCTAGATGGCTCTGATACCAATTTTGATTCCAATATTTTTGTTATTAACTTTTCTATTTTTTCAAGTTTTTCGTATATTGGATATACTATTTTAAATAATTTTTCATAGCATTTAATTACAGATAATAATATTTTATGAATTTCATTAATTTCATAACGCTTTTGTGGCTGAGATTTTTGGCCATTATCTATTAATGGTTGTGTTATAGTAATTAATTCTTTTAATTGAATTTCAATACTGGTTTGTTTATCTAATAATTTAGATAGTTGTTTAGTAATACTCGTAATGTATTTTAAAGATGGCTTGATAGTTCTTGAAGTTGGTTTTTTAATGTTAGCTAATTCATTTCCTAATTGTTTTTTATTTGTTTCTTCTCTTTCATTTGATTTACCAAGTTTAGTAAATCTAATAGGTTTTTCTAATATAAAGGATTGTGATCTTATGGGAATTTTTGTCTAATACATTTATTTTTAGATAAAGATAGAAGTGGAATAGTTTGTTCTAAATTTTTCATTTAAATAGGATAATTAAAATTTGGTAATTCTTTTTAAACTAGTTCTTAGATTGTTTCCCACTTTTGCTACATCATTAAATAATTGGTTAATATAAATTTTATCTGTATTTTTAAATTCAATGCTATGATGAGAATTATTAAGAGCACAACTAATCTGATAAGTAATTGAAAAAGGATATTGTCCAAGTATCATTAAATTTTCTCTGTAAAATTGATAAGCTATAGTAATTGTTTCATCTAGGTTGTGTGATTGTAAAGGAATTCCTAAATTTAAACTAGTATTAAACTTTATTTTGCCATAGGCTAAATTTTCATTCATCATTCCAATTACTTGATCTTTTAAATCAGTCATTCGTTCGTCAATTATAGCCATTCTTATAGGAGAGTCTATTCCTTCATGAAAAGTAGATTTTTAAAAAATTTGAATTGTTGAAAAATGTATGTATCTTTTTTCTTCATGAATTTTTTGTAATTGCTTATAAATTTGTTCTTGATCTATTAAGCTTATTCGGATATGGCCATTACATTGATCTATTCTAATAGGTGTTTCATATACGATTTTTTCATAATAAATAATATTTTTTGATTAATTAAAATTTTAATTGTATGATATGTAATATTTTAACCAACTTTAAGATTTAATTGTGTTTTTGCTACTTGTTTTTTTTGTTTGATAATAAAGTATTAATATGGAAAATGCCAGTAGATTTGATTAATTATAAGGTATCTATGTCTAAAATATTATTAGTATGCAGATCTGTAGTTATTTCAGTCATATTAATGGAAAAGCCTTTGATGTTCTGTTATTTCGTTGTGTTTATATATTAAATCGTGATTATATAAATTATAAAGAGTAGGGCAATATGTAATATTTGTTTAATAGGTATTAACCCATTATTATCTTCTTTCATAATAATCTTTTTTTATTATGTATTTAGAGACTAAATTTTCCAAATGCATAAATTCTGTAAATAGTTGATTACAAATAATACAACAATTATACGTAGATGGTTTTATAATGTTCTTGAAATCGTTGACAAAGTTGTTTTATTTCTTCTTTTTCTTGATTATATTTTTTTGTATGTTTATTAAGAAATGTTTGGCATTTGTTAAGGGTTTGTGGAGAGCCATTAATTGATTCTAGAAATTTATGAGTATTAGTAAAAAATTTAATACATTTCTGACTAATTTTAAGTTTTCGTTCCGTATGTATTATTAATAAATGAAAATGTCTACAAGTATCACAAACATGCATTCATAAATATGATACTAGAAAATATATTGGATAGAATTAACTAAATGGTAAATTGAATTGAATATTCAATGATTATGATGAAAAGATAAAAACACTATTAAACATACTTGTTTTGCTCTTGTTCTCTTGAGCGACAATCCTTAGGCTAAAGCGAGATTGTAAGAGTCTGTACAGGGATATTATAACTGAGTGTTTATTTTTTCATATCGAGCTATGCTCAGAGTTTACATTATATAGAAAAGGGCGTTGGATAGCATCCAAAACTTAGATAGCAAAAGTAAAAACTGCAAGAAAAGTAGATTATGGAGAATCTACTTTAGGTGGTTGGCAGATGGCCTACATATTTTTACATAATTGAAGATAACGGTCGACAAGTGGCCTACATTATTGAAAACTTTTGAAGATTTTATTCCTCGATGATGATAGCTCGTTATTATGAGTATTACTAAACAATTATCTGAATTACTAGATAAACAAATCAATATTGAAATTCAATTAAAAGAATTAATTACTATAACACAACCATTAATAGATAAAGGCCAAAATTCTCATTCACAAAAGTTTAATGAAATTCATAAAATATTAGAATCTTTAATTAAATGCTATGAAAAATTATTTAAAATAGTATATCAAATAGACGAAAAACTCGAAAAAATAGAAAAGTTAATAACAAAAATATTGAACCAAAAACTTACAACTTTTTGGGTATTTGTTTGCATAATGACCATCTTCTTTACATAACCAACATTTAGATGTTTTCTTATTTTGACGACAATATTTTTTCTTTATTTTGTATTGTCTATAAGCCTTTCTTCTAAAAAATGTTTTATAAGGTTTAAATGAGATTTTCTTATACTTGTTTGTGGGATATTTTCTCCATTTATATTTGTTATATTTATGTTTTCGTTGTTTTTGATAGGTAAAAGTGTCACATCTATATTGTTGAGGCACTTCTGAATATTTAGAACAACGTAGTTAAATATCTTTATATCTTAGTGTTTTATGCAATTTTGCTTCTAAGCATTTTTGTGATAATACTTCCTTTACTATTGAAATAGTGCCACCTAGATTATAAGCTACTAGATTATGATATTGTTTAATTAAGAATAATTATTTTACTGTTTTGTTTATCGAATAAGATAATTTTTGGATAAATATTTGTATATACATTTCTTGTTCAGTACGAGTTAATTTATAGTAATATTTTTAAATTCACAAATATCTTCTTCCAAATAACATATGTCACATATTCGTATATTATTTAGATACCATAGAACAATTTTTTCTTTCTTCATTTTCAATTTCCTGTTTATATGACGTTATATGTTTTCTAATAAATTTTTTTATGAATTTCGTTACTAACTACATGAACAACCTTTATTGATTCAATAACATTAAAAAACTCAGTGGTATTTTTTATTCATATTTCATTATCTAATAAAAGGCTTAATACTATACCAGTATTTTCATAGGTAATAAAATTCCATAAAGTACTTATATTTGTTAATCCTTCAAAAGGTTTTTCTAATTGAATGACTAATGCTAGTTTATTGGACCATTCAAGTAATAACTTTTCTAGAGATAAGACAGTCTAAATTGAGGATTTCATTTGGTCTTAATGTTATATGTTTTGGTGTATATTCTGTAGTAAATTTTTGTATCTTATTATCTCTTTTGTAATATCCAAAATGGATTATATTTATGAGTTTAGAAAGATCAAGTCTGAGAATAAGAGGACAATGATTGGTCCAGTTATAAACCAAAACCATATATCCTCTCCATCCCCCAACCTATATTTGATGTGCAAGTAGAATAAACTTCTCAACTTGAGTAAATGATTGAAAAATCATGAGAATTTTTTAGAAATGTCCAACTGCCATAGATTTTGGTTTTGGAGATAATACTCATTAATCCATTTAATCCACATAACTTTTTTATCAGTACCAAACATTACTTTCTACATTTGCACAATTAGGATGATCCTAAGCCCTCCTAGCCTCTTGGGTATAGTGATTTCACCCCATTTCACCTTGGTTTGCTTCCCATTCTCAACTTTTCCAGGCCACAGGAAATATTTTAGTATTCTATACATGTAATATCTCTTAAATTGTTGAAGGATTTAAAGTGTTAGAATATTGAGTCACATGAGTGGCATTATATAAAATGAATTCGGTACACTTAGGACATGATTTTATGATTTCAGTCATATACATAATAATAACATACACACATGATTTATGATTTTGAAAAACATTGCAGAGATTGTATATGTACTCAATTGACATATTTCAGGGTATGAGAGTTTCAAAATGAATGTGCATTTCCAATGTCTTGTACTTTGGTTTACTAATAATAAGAATTGATGGATTACAAATTGTAATTTGGAATTAATTGGTACAGTTGGAAAATTGATGAATTAATAAGTACACCTATTCTAGGAAAAAATGCAAAGTGGCAAGACAAGTTGACATGTAGGAAATTAGGATGACTAAACCTATAAATTGAGTGACAAATGACAGAAAATATAAGTGAAAAATGGCAACCTTATAAAAGGACAAGTATGCCAGCTAGGGAGAGGGCATGTAGCTTGCTTTTTAATGTGACAAGTGTCCTTCATGTAAGAACACTCATCTTACACATGGGAATGGCATAGTCATCTTTAATTGTTGTTTTTTTGCTAAAGACGCTCCTTCTTCTCCCTCTTACTGCCGTAACATACACATCTCACTCACATATTGAAGTTGTTGAGCATTTCCACCCAAAATCCATACAAGACCCTTCACAAAGATAGTTATAATCTATTATCATCTCTTTGCCTTTGCTAAAATTTATCCTACTTTTATCTTATTCTTGAAATGATCTTGCATGCAAGTAAGGTTAAGAAAGATGATCTTGAGGTGGCATTAGAGTTAATCAAGGAAGTGAAATACTAATCTATTGTGGTATGTTTTAACAGAACCTTTATTATGAATGATTAGGGATGGATTGAATGTAGTATTGATATTGAAGTAGTGCTGGAAATGATCCATTAATGATAGTTTCTGTTTTGTTTTTGCAAGCATGAAAGACAATGGTTTATGAGCTCTTAAATGAATGATTTTGAGCTAGAATTTAAGATGAAATTGATAAGGAATTGAGGTATAATTAATGGACTGTTATGAAGGTGTTTTGAATATGGAAAATTAGGGACGTTAGTGTATATGTAAGAATGATTGTCAGTGACATAAATGAATAAAATTTAAAGAGCTTTAATATAACTACGATGGAATGTATATTAACATAAATTAAAGTATCTTTTGAGAGTATGAATTCTGGAAAATTTGAAGTGTTAATGATGATTCTAAGTAAATGAAATTCGTGGAAAATTGAATAGAGCACTTTCGGGTCACTCATCCGACGATCGTGGGAAGGTCCACTACGATCATGGGCAATGCTTTGTAATGATAATTTCTATTTTGTGTAATTTTTGAACCACATAAGGATAAGTCAATTTGCATTGGTGTATTTGGACTTGATTGAGGCTTGAAATGAACCTAAATTGTTGCTTGATTCATTGGTTAAGGGTTTGATAAGTTTAGGTTGTTAATTGATGTCATAACTTAAGGAATGGATTGTCTTAATATCAATGTATTGAAATTTGAAAATTATGAGTTGTTAAAGGAATTAAGATGTTCTTATGAATGCAAATATGATTCAAAGGATACGAGTGATGTGTATTAGATATAAATGAATGAACATTGGAGAACATGAAGTAATTATGAGTGAGAACTAGATAATTATATGAAGGTATATGATTGATGAATAAATCAAGCTTACTTAAGGTATAAACCTAATTGCAAAATGGTAGTATGCATGCTATAAAGTTTGAATGATTTGAAAGCATATAAGTATAGTCAAGATCTTTGTATATTAATACATACCTGGAAAGTCAATTGAGCATGCATTGAAACATGATATATATACATGTGAATGATTGAATAATCATATGATTGACAACTTAATGATGTGTGAAATATGTGTGTATTGCATAAAGATAGATACACAGGTTGATCGTCAACATCCAAATATTACCTAATCATCAAGATAATAGCTTATCTGGAGCATACTGTGAGTTAACCTAGATATATAAACTCAATTATATGTGTTTATGTATGATTTGTATGCTGAATATGAAATGTGAGAATAATTGAATGTGAAATGCCAGAATAAATAAGAAATGTGAGAATAATTGAACGTGAAATGACATAATGAATATGAAATATGTGAGTAATTGAATGTGAATTGCCTGATTTAGATCCAATGAATTTGATACATGTGACAGAAGCACACAGGAATGACAGGTAATGAAACATGGGCATATGGAATGATGCAACACATTGAAATGCATGATCAGATAAAAGAGTCGTGACCGGAGTGACTAACGTGAAAAAGAGTTTTAAGCTCAGGATTATGCACAAAGAGCCACAGGCTCAGTTATTACTGAGCCCTGTATCTACAACGAATACAGGACAATAAATGAAATGAGCCCGGTATTCACAGCGGATATGGGACAGTTAATAGGCTCTCGTTTATAACAAAGCAAAATAAAATGGAGTTACATGTGCATTTGCATATACATCCTTATATGTATCATATAATTGAATTGAAATGAATTATTGAATTGTTTGAAATACAATTGAAAAGTAAATGAGGATGTGCCATAATATGAAATGTTAGTTTACCTGATATACTTATGAAAGTATGATAAACTTGATGTACTTGATAAGGTATGATGAAATGTGATATGATATTCAATACTGGATGATATGTAATACTTGTTGAATTGGGATATGACTTGTCTTTGTGTATCTGACTTGAGTGAATACATTGATAATGGTTCACTTACTGAGTTTGCAAACTCATCAAAATTGTAACGTTAATTTTTATGCTCAAAGGAGATCTAGTTAGATTAATTGGAGTATAGCTATTGCAATTGGACATGAGTTAGTAGCCGAGATCAATTGTACTTGCAGATGTCTCTAGTCATTATACATCAAGAATAGCATTTCTCACTTATTGTCAAATGTATATGTGAACTCTAAAGTGTAATGATATTTGTGATTTAATATGATTGTAAATGAAATGATTCAAAATGAATGTTTGAAATGCTTTTGATATGTGATGCCTCCAATAATGTGGTAATGCAATCGTCTTAACGTATCATCCTCGTTGAGTATGTTCTCGAATAATCGTTGATATGTTCGGGCATATGTTCTACGAGAGTGGTATGTTACACCTGCTTTCAAACCAACTCAGCGAACAAATGCCTCACCAATCATTATCGACAAGCTAACCCCTTTGTACTCCCAAGTACGATGCAATTCCTACAAAGATGAGTGGATGAAACACATATTTGGGCATGCCCAATTATGCCTACGCGTGGAAACTGACTCAGCAAGAGAATGTGTTGTTGTCGATTTTTTACACTTGAAGCCTTTGAGCATGCTCGAGTATGAAGTCAACCCCTGATAATTTGACAATCTGAGTTTAATTGGGCACCGCATTGTACTTAAGTTGCCGGAACGTCACCTTGCTTTCAGACCAGTTCAACAATCGAATGTCTTGTGAATTGTTATTGACAAGCCAACCCTTTAATACTCATAAATACGAGGTGGTGTCCAAGTTCTATTTTGTTTTATTTCTTTGCAACTAATATTCATGAAGTGTACAAGTATATATTTAGACAAATTAGTTTCAAAATTTAAAACATGACAAATTACGTATAAAAGGAAATTACATTTACTAAAACTTCTTAAGTTTTAAAACATCATTCAAAAAGGAAAAAAAAATCAGAAAATTTAAAATTAAAGCAAAAAAAAAGACAATAATATTGGTGATATATATAAAAAAAGTTAAATTTTAATTTGTTAAAGGCAATTCTCATTAAATTTGCAGTAGAGAATGAGATCTAAAGTGCTCGAGCTTTTACAATGTCCATGCTCATTTCACTAGGATCCGTTGCTTGTAACTCCACTTGGATACCATCAAGCTCCCTCTTGAATCTATCTTTAGAACTTGCATACACCATTTTACATCTCACTCTCGCTGCATCAGGTGACCTGCAAAATAAAAAGAGAGAGACATAGAGAGACTGAGCAATCTCTTCGAGATTGGTAGTATAACAAATGATACATCTTTTTAAGTGTTTAATCTTTTAAAGGGTTACAATTCCCTCACAAGAAATTGGATCAGATCTAAGTGAACTTATTTACAATCAGGACATCTAATAATTTTCTAGCATCAAACAACCCATAACTATCAATATATTGAAGGGTTTTGAAAGAGCACAGGGAGAAATTCGAGAATGAGTAATGAGTCCTATCCAAATATGCAAATCTCTATTTATCAGACTTTGTCAATTTAGCTCTGATACCAATACAGATGCAACATTTTTTAATTCGTGATTCATTTGGGATACTGTCACGTAAATTATGGAGAGGGTAGAGAGAGTAGAATACCATGCAACGAAGAAGATTTTGCTTTTCTGGCAATTCTCATCGGTGATGAAATCAAAGTCGTAAACGGCATAGCGACAGTCATCGGCAGGGAAAGAGGCGGTGAAGTCGTCGTAAGTTTCTTCAGGACTTCCAAGTTTCTCTACAACCACTTGCTGAGACTCGATCTTGAACACTATGAATCGATAGTTTCTCTTGGCTTTCAGTTCCAAGAACTTGAGCTTACACTCATCATGCACGGCCATTCCAGACGATGAGTTTGCCTGACCAACAAGAAGTTAGCCGTATTTTGTACACAACAACGTCTTCTGATATTAGCAAATACTAAATTGAAACGTAATTATCCATTTGAGTTTGAGAGAAAACAACAACCATTCATGGGTTTCAGTTTAAAATTGTAGGCAGATGATAGAATGAAAATGGTGGTCTGATCACTTCTGGGAAGTCTGAACTTCATTGGTACAGATCAGGAAGAGAAAGAATGATGAGAAAGAACAAGTTCCTTATTATCAGAAAGGAGAAGAAAACATTGTAGAACATCAGTTTTAATGCCTTCCAGGATCAGAAACTATCTGATTCTTCAATGCAATGCAATGTAATATATTATCAGATCAAGCTTAGAGAAGAAAGCATTGTAGAATATCTGTTTCAACGTCTTCCAGGATCAGAAATTATGTGATTCTTCAATGCAATCCAATGTGCTATATTATCAGATCAAACTTTTCTGATTGTGAGGCATCCTGAGAGAGGGAGAGAACAAAAGGAAGAAAGAACAAGATAGACGAAAGAGAAAAGCATACCATGTTGATGTCGTCCAGGGAAGATAGAACAGAAGATGCTTGCGAGAAAGAAAATGGAAAAAGAAAAGGAGAAATTAGAGTGTAGGGGAAGGGGGAGATCAAGAGATCCTTAAGTTTGGGAGAGACAAATATGGGGAAAGACTAAGAGCATTTTGAGGAAGAAACAAGGGTTGGAATTCCTCTAAGCTTCTGTGGATCATGACGTCCACAACTATCATTTCATGACTTCTTTTCTTTTTCCTAAAATAAAAAGTTTATATATATATATATATATTCGTTTACAAATAGGGTTGGTAATTTTTATTTTTTTAATTAAATTCAACAAAACAGTATCATTTTGATATTATTAATACCAAACCCAAATATAGAAAAAGGTCGAAATAAATAATTTATTATTATAATCTTAAAATTTTAATTTAAATCGAATATACTTAATTTAGATTAGATTTAAGAGTTGTTTTAATAAATATGTTTCATTATTATTTTTAATAAAAAACTCAAAAACAGACTTTTTATGAAAAATTAAAATTTAATGATTTTTTAAAAATTTTACAATGAACATTGAAGTGCTCATTAGTCCATTTCTCATTCTTGGTCATTAAAAGCAAAATTGAAAGTAGGGGTACGCTTGGTTTATTGAGGGTAATGGGAATGGGAATGAGAATAGGAATGAATATAGTGAGGAATGAGAATGGATATAATTATTATAATTATGATGGTTGATTAAAATGAAGGAATGATTATCATTACAATTGATGGTGGTTGGTTTGTTAAAAATATTAAGAAATAAAAATTTGTTAAAATTTTGTTTTATAACAAAATTTAAATATATTTTAAACAAATTTTTTTAATTTATGCACCCTAATTATAATGACAAAATATTTAAAATCAAGTATATTGCAATTTTTTCTTTTCGATAGCTCTTGAAAAAAAAATACTCTAGTATTTTCTTGCATCAACATATCATTAGTTACATAATACCCTCAAAATATAGATTAATCGTCCATAATATTGTGTAATTTATCGACACAACCATAATATCCACCATTTCATTGTTACAGTAAAATTAAGTAACATAGTTTAATATAATT
>JANITX010000210.1:48574573-48585684 GCA_027564395.1 Erythroxylum ulei
CGCCACCCTCGCAGGGCACGGACTCGGATATCACCAACGATGTCGGGTTCGGGTCACGCGGGAGTGGGGTGTTACATATAATGATTGAATAATCATATGAATGACAACTTAATGATGTGTGAAATATGTGTATTGCATGAAGATAGATACATAAGTTGATCGTCAACATCCAAACATTATCGGATCATCAAGGCAATAACTTATTTAGAGCTTACTGTGAGTTAACCTAGATATGTAAACTCAATTATATGTGTTTCTATATGATCTATATGCTGAATAAATATGAAAAGTGAGAACTATTGAATGTGAAATACCATAATGAATATGAAATGTGTGAGTAATTGAATGTGAATTATAAGACTTAGATCGAATGAATTTGACACATGTGATAGGAGTTCACAGGAATGAAAGGCAATGAAACATGGCATATAGAATGATGCATCACATTGAAATGCATGATCAGATAAAGGAATTGTGACCGAAGTGACCAACGTGAAAAAGAGCTTTAAAATCAGGATTGTGCACAAAGAGCCACAAGCTCAGTTATTAATGAGCCTGGTATCCAAAACGGGTACGGGATAGTAAATGAAATTAGCCTAGTATCCACAACGAATACATGATAGTAAATAGGCAATCGGTCATAACAAAGAAAAATAAAATGGAGTTACATGTGCATTTGCATATACATCTTTATATGTATCATATGATTGAATTGAAATAAATTATTGAATTGTTTAAAATACAGTTGAAAAGTAAATGAGGATGTGTTGTGATATGAAATGTTAGCTTATCTGATATACTTGTGAAAGTATCATAATCTTGATGTATTTGATAAGGTGTGATGAATGTAATGTGATATTCAATACTGGATGTTATGTAAGACTTGCTAAATTGGGATATGACTTGTCTTTGTGTATCTGACTTGAGTGAATACATCGATGATGGCTCACTCACTGAGTTTGCAAACTCATTAAAATTGCAACGTTGATTTTCAATTTTAGAGGTGATCTAATTAGACTAATTGGAGTATAGCTACTATAATTGGACATGAGTTATTGTTCGGGATCAGTTGTACTTGTAGATGTCTATAGTTAACATACATCAAGAATAACATTTCTCAATTGTTGTAAAATGTACTTGTGAATTTTGAAATGTATTGACATTTATGACTAGATATGTTTGTAAATGAAATGGGCTAAAATGAATATTGGTTTGCTTATGATATGTGTGATGCCTTAAAATGTGTTAATGCCATCGTCTTAACGTGCCATTATCGTAGAGTATGTTCTCAAATATCCTCTAGTATGTCAGGCATATGTTCTATGAGAGTAGTATGTTATAATCTCTCCTTAGTGACCCTCCTTGGCAGAACCAAATAAGTAGACCAATGTAGATGTATACTATTCAAAACAAAATTGATAAGAAGCAAACTATTACAATTTACGATAAGAATTTGTGATGAGAAAATAACCAAGTAAAAGTGAAACCTGAAACAAAAAAATTTACAATTACATTATATATATATATAATTTAACATATACATCAAATATAACTAAAATTAAAAGAAGAGGAAAAAAACATGGAACTTCATTCAATCGTCTACGAGAGGATAATTGTTATAACTGCACTGACCTTCGTTATCATTTAGTACAAAATCCTCATCATTAAAAGGAGCCTCATCATCATCATTATTCAAATTCAATGTACTAAGTGACATGTCAATGCTTTCTTATCCAAGATTATCTTCTAAGTCATCCACATTTACCAAACCCGGTTCCTCAGAAACTCAATATGCCAAAAGATCGATATTATCAATGAAAATTAATCAGCTGAACAACTTGTGCTACTAAGAATCTTAGTAAACAATAAAATTTAATTATTAGAAAATTATAAGAAATTATATCAAAATTAATAATGATAATAACATACCTTTCCTAAAGCTTTAAATTGTAACAAACAAAAACCAAGTCATTCAATCTCTTGTGCTCCAATCTATTCCTTTTCTTGAAATGGATGAATTCAAATGTGCTCCAGTTCTATTTACAACCTGTTGCACTCACACATTGATTTAAAATTTGAATTGCAAACCTTTGCAATTTTGGAACACCAGTTTCGAATTGATCCCCCCAGGAAACTGTAAGTCGTAAGATAATAAAAGTAGTGTTATAAAAAAAATAAAGAGATAATTAATTTTCAACAAACAAGAAAAAGGAAACAAATAATACCTGAATAAAGTTTTTCTCTTTGTCGAATAGCAATTAACATTCTAAAATCTCTAGAAGATTGCTTATAAAGCTCCATTTGTGAGCTCAAGAGATCATGCATTATTTCATGGCCAACAATTATTGTAATAGTGAATAACATTCCTTTATTAACTTCAAATTTATTTGTAAAATCTAGTTTGAAATAGACAATAGAATTCAAAAACACCCTAGCTACAAATAATAAAGAAGAAAGTTGCCTTTCCCATGTCTCATTGTTGATTGCAAGATACGATATATACAAAGAAGGCCTATGTTTCGTATTAGTTTCGATTGCTTCCTTCGCCCTCTCTATGGCATAAAAAAAACCCAAATTTGCCTTTTCTTTACTATTAGCCAAGCGAAGCACCCTTACTAAAGGCTCACAAACTTGGATAACAAATTAGCACTAAGACCAAAATTCCCTATCTTCCAGTATAATTTTGGGAACTTCAATCCAACATTATACCTAGCATGCTGAGTTAAACCCACTTATCACTTGTAAACATTTGTCTTGACTCTTTCTTCAATGTAACAAAAGACTGAAGTGATAAGAAATTCGTTGCAAATCTTGTCACAACATGACGATATAAATTCCTATTATTGGTAAATTCCTTTCTCATTAAATTAAACAGCCATGAACGATTATAAATGAACTTGGTCACCTTTCTATCTTTTTGCATAGTCTCATCAATAATAGGTACCTAGGATCCTCTATATTCTCTAGCATTAGGTCAATGCAATGAGCAGCACAAAGAGTCCAAAAAAAAGGATTATACTTATTCTGTAACCTTCTTCCTACCACTTTATAAGTGGAATCATTGTCAGTAATGAACTAAACAATGTTTTCTGGCCCTTCTTCATTCACAACTTCATCGAATATCTCACATAAAGTATCAATATTCCTAATAAGGCCAGATTCATCAATAGAATTTAGAAACATTGAGTCATTTGCAGAATAAACCAAAAATTAATAACAGGCTTTTATCTCCTATTTATCCAACCATCACACTTGATTGAACACTCATAAGTAGCCCAATTCACTCTTCTTTTTGCCAAATGACTTTTCATTTCAAAAACTGAGCAACTTAAAAGTTTACCTTTTAAGTCATCAATCGAAAGGGCTTTGTATCTCATACAGTAAGAGGCTATAACATCTACTATAGGCTGATAATAGTAAGACTGGGAAGCATAGAATGATGAGCATTGAATGATGAACCTATATCATACCACCACCTAGCTACTGCCATATCTACATTGTGAGTCACATCTCTTAATTGGACGACATTACGAATTGAAGGTTGGGCTTCAGGAGTTGTTTGTGGTGCAATAAAACTAGTCACCTGCCTTTTTCTTTTCCTTACATCAGGTCTAGGTATAACATTCACTTCTTGCTAGGCCTGGGATGGAACACTACCACTACCACCTTCAACGTTTCCACAATTATCATGAAAACCAACAAATGAACTTCTACTACCAATTTCATAATTCAACCTTTCCCTTTTATCTTTCTCATATTGATATTCTTCAAGCAAAGTTTTCATTTGTCACTTCACATCATGGCTTACTTTTTTACAGGGTTCCACATCTCCTTTAAGCCCAACTAAATGCATCTTTAATTGAGTGATTCCTCTACCTTTCAAATGGTTGTTACAAAACAAGCAAATAGTACAATTCCTCATACCGGGAACTAATACAACATGAGTCCAAGTTGGATCATTGTATCTTCTCGAAGTGGATTGATTAGGCGTATTTGAACTTCCTTCCATTTATCTGTGAAAAAAATAAATGATTGCATATATCAAAATAAAGAACACATAATTTCATTATAGAATACACATGTCCATCTTATATAATAGAACTCATTTTGTATGATTACATCATACACAATTTAATTTGATCTAACTCAATTCACCATAAGTCAAAAAATAATAATTCAATTATTCAACATACATAATTACACAAAACATACATAAACAATTTCCATTTCTAACAATCACAAAACATACATAAACAATTTCCATTTCCATCAATTTCATTTCCAACAATTTCAAATAATTTCAATTTAACCATTATAAAATATACATAAACAATTTCCATTTCCAATATTTTTCATTTCCAATAATTTCCCACAATTTCAATTCAAAGTTTCAAACATCACAAAACATACATAATCAATTTCCATTTCCAAATTCCAATTTCATTTCTAAAATTTTCCAACAATTTCAGTTTAACCATTACAAAACATATATAAACAATTTCCATTTCCAACAATTCCATTTCTAATAATTTTGGACAATTTTAATTCAATCATTAGGAAACATACATACATAATTTCCATTTCCAACAATTTCCACTTCTAACAATTTCCAACAGTTCCATTTCCAACAATTTCAATTCAACCATTACAAAACATCACAACACATACATAAAAAATTTCTATTTCCAACAATTTCAAACCATTTCAATTCAAAGTTTCAAACATCACAAAATATACATATATCATTTATTTTGTTGTAAACTTATAATTTTATTAGGAAACAAACAAAGTCGATGCCAATCATGTTTTACTAAAATTTGTTTAGATTATGACTTTTTTTTATTAAGCTTAAGTCTATTATTTTAAATGGCTTAAACTTTATAACTTAATTGTAAAAGTAATTATGTTCAATATTTTAATCTCATATAAATAAAGATGTAATTATCTTATAAACAAAGATAAAATATAAATTTGAATATGTCACGTTATTTTACATGCCAATTTTAAAAAATTATGCCAACTTTATCCTGTCTAAATTAGTATAAGGATGTCTATCCCACAACAACATATTGTATGATAAAAACTTTTCAAAGAAACTTAGTGTTAACTGAATTAAATATAACCAGTGCTACTGTCCATAGATGAAATCAAACAACTACAATTTCTATTTTTCAGTTCCACACAACAAGCAACACAACGACAAATTAACAAATTCCATTCAGAATTCATAAAATACACCAACAATACCATTCACAATTCACAAAACATACATAAGGTCATAAACACACACCCAATTGTTTCGAAATTAAACACCAATTTCAATGGTTGGGTCAAAACTAGAACTAGATCTATTTTAGATCTGGCATGGAGGAGGAGACTTGAGACTCTAAGAATGGAGAGTAAGGACTACTAGTGGTGGGTGGGCTGGTGGCATCACTGATGGCGGCAGACCACAGGTGTGGTGGTCGAGAGAGAGAACGAGATGTCTGAGAGAGAAATAAAAAGTGGGAGGAGAGAGCAGAGGGAGGGAGGGCTGTCGGTGGTGGGCATTAGTGGTAGATGATATGTGTTTAAATATTGATTCATTTGATTTACTACACTTAGTAATAAATGCTTAAGATACTCACTTTAGCTCATATTTGATTTTAGGTACAATTTAGAAGCAAAGGGGTTAAAGTGAGTCGAAAGCACTATATTTAGGTTATTTTTTGAAAATTCACACTCGCTTGTCTTTATGGACCAAGAAGAAGAAGATTAAAAGCAAGAGAAGATAAGAAAATGCCAATAAATATGAGATATACATTGAACATATCAAAAGGAGGAGACAAGAAAAAGGGAAAATGAAATAAAAAACTCATGACCATATATTAATTTGGCATGGCTGTAAGCATTAACTCACAGCGAAGCCAAATTATTGCACAGCCTCGAGTTACTCTCATGCCCATGTCATGGTGTGTCATACCACACTCATGACACACCCACTCACTACCGTGAGACAGTGCCACCTCACCCAGGAAACACTACATTTTTAATATAAAAGCATATTTTTTGTGATGGCAGAGACATGAAATGTTTTTAGTGTTTTTGGTTGGGAGAAGAGGGAAGCTTCAGGAGAGAATGAAGAGGGAAATAGAAGCTCTTAACCATGAGAGACCTATGGAGGGGTAGGTTTCCGATACTAGTTCAGATGTGACATTGACGCTAACGACCTGGTTAAGCATTCTTTCCTTGTATTTGATGTTTCTTTCTCTTCTTATGGATTGATTGTGTTCTCCTATGTATATAGATTTGGGTTTTGTGTATAAATGATCATATTATCGTATAGTTTGATTGTTTGTATATGAACCCATAGCTAGAATTTCAATATAATCAGTAATTACTATATTTGAGATTCATTTGTAACGATTAAGGTTCGTAATCATTAGGGATAACATAACTTAGGTTGAATGACCTGAGCGTATGTGGTTGTTGCTTAGATTAATAGGTTTTCCTAATTCGTAATGCGACTACCCAATTGAATCTAGAGATCATATTCTAGGTTATTCGGTAGTTAGGTTTAATTAATGATCGTATCTTAATTAAACACGACCTAAGGGAAAACTCGAGTTAATAGAGTTTACCATTAACTTACGATTAATAGTTCAAGGATAGATTAAAGAGCAACAATTCAATGAAATATGTTTAATTAGGGTATAGGCCGAGATTGAACCAAAGAATCGAAATTCTAAAGAATTCACCACTTTTATCATTTTTGCATGTTTTCTTTAATTTACTTTTGTTAGTTAACTTTGTTTTATTTTCTTATTTTAAACCAACACCCCCCCCCCCCCCAAAACAAATCTAAATATCAATTAATTTCATTTCAAAAGCTAACCGAACACTCTCAATGAGATTGACCTAGACTCACCGTTGTTACAGTTGTAGGTCTAGTTTATTGTGTGTAGCATTACGATGCGCCAACGTCAATTTTGGCGCCGTTACTAGGGAGTGTGATGCTTTAGATTTTGTTCCTGATTTTAAATGGTGTTTTGTACATATTTGTTTATAATTAGTTTCTTTTCTGTTATTTCTTGATCTTTTCACTTTTTGTTTTGTATTTTTGAAGAAAAATTAATTTTATGGACATAATTAATTTTTTCCACAACTCTTTCTCCTAATCCTATAGCTCATATTGGAATGATCATACTAACTTTAGTTATGGATAGCATAACTAGCAAAACTACTTCCATGATAGTTTGTAGGACACACAACAATTTTAGTATAGACCAGAAGCTTCTTATCATGACTCAGGTATATCTTTAGAGGATTTGCTTAATATTATGATTGCTATTAATCTTCAATTTCAACATAATATACAGTAGTTTCAACAGGGTGTATAACAATTTCAGCAGGATGTACAACAGTTTTAATAGGGAGTACAACAATTATAGCAAGAGGAAAGGTAATTTTGGTCTAGCTTCCAAAAATGCGAGAGCCAACAAAACTTATTTACATCTTTGGAAGAATTAGTTAACATTGTTGTTGCTAACACTTTGCAATTTCTGCAAGATGTAAAATAGTTCCAACAAGATACAATGTCTAGGTGGGGAGATAACAATCACCTGGAACCACAAAGTGAAGAGGAGCAACTATATCAACCTGAGGTGTAACCAAAAGACGTTGGTGCAAAAACCTTACAAAGGGAAGAGGAGCTTAAGAATCTTGAGAGGACTACTCAAGGAATTGCTTGTGTGGAAGAAGTGGAAAAGGAGCTTGAAGCAGAAAATGATACATCTTTTAGCTCGGAGGTAAATACTGAGTTCCAATTTGTTGTTAAGACTGAATTTTTACCTTTACCTAATAAGTTAGAGAAATGGAACGAGGATGAACAAAGCGAAGAGTCATTTGAAATATTTCTTGAGAGCATGGACTTAGTAGGGATTGAGATTCTGAAGATAGGGAATGTACTGAATATGAAAAATTATCACTAAGACCTTACCCTGAACAACCTCACGTGGAAGTGGCTCAAATTGTGACACTAGAAGATCATAATTTCGTCACGTGAGGAGAAAACATGGAGTTGAGCCAGCGACACTAATCAAAGACGCTTTTTGGGAGGCAACTGAAGGGAAGTAAATTTCTTTTCCTTTACTTTTTCGCACTAGTTAGGATATGCATATGTGTTTCTATGTTTGTTTGTTTCTTTTTTGTTTTAAGTTTTCAATTAAAATGAGAGAGAAAATAAAACAAACAAACAAACAATTTCTCATTTTCTATTGCTTCTAGGACTATATAGTCATGATTAGAGAATGAGTTGATTGGAGAATTTTGTGGCAACTTTAACGTGTACTTTTGCCGTTATGATTGGTCAATGTGCATTATCTTTAAAAGAGTAGTGACTAATGGTGGATAAAGCCAGTGAGATTTTGAGCCTTATTAGACTAACACATCTATATCAATCTTATTGTCTTTTGATAATGTGTGACTTTCATGACATGAACATCCTAACTTTGCTTTGATTTTCTATTCAAGACCACATTTTTATCATATGCATTAACATGGAAATGATGAGGCATTCTTTGTTTTTCCAAACTATATTAGCCAAATAGCCAACCCATTATATGATTTTCCTTTTGATAGGCCCCCTTGAGCTTTATATACCTATTCTTTGTGTACTAACCATATTACATGCTTTTAAACCTAACTAAATGTCCTACCCAAGGCATAAAGCCAATGGAGCATTTGTGATTGTTGATGATTATGGATGCACAAGAGTGTAAGTGTGTGGGTGTACATACGTATGGGTTGGTTAGAATGATTGGGATGTTATTTTATATCTTGCAATTGAAATTTCCATGTGATGTAGCTTCTTTCAATTTTTAATTAAAAAAGAAAAAACATAAAAAAGGAAGAAGAAAGAAAAAGAGAAAAGCAAAAGACAAGAAAAGAAAAATGAAAAAAGAGAAAGAGAAGAAAAAAAAAGTTTAAATTAAATTACCAAGGAGGAAATAAATATGTGTTGCAAATTTATATATGATTAGGTTTTCCTCCTAAAGTTGTATTGAATAGGTTACTTGAGTATGTTGGATATGAGGTGGACGTTGCTTTCAATAGTCACTCCCTATGTTACAAAGTTTTAATTATGATCAAATTTTGTGAGTGGTTTATGCATCATGTGGTTTGTGTGTGGGAGCTCAAGTTTGAGTTGTTAAACATCATTTTTGCATTCATCATAGTTTATGTACACAATTGTGATTGAATGTTGGTTTTTGCACTTCATGTTACATTTAGTGTTACTTTTGTTTCACTAGCTTTAATGACTTTTATACTACTTGACCTAAATACATCTCACCTTATCTTTTCCCATATTAGAGCCTTGAAAAGTCCTTTGATCCATGATTATGCATGTGACTTTTAGTGGTGGAGAAATGAAATGATATGCAAAGTTGTGAATTGTTGTGATTATGAATGGTGTTTGAGTGTACTTGTGGAAATATCTTATTTAAACATCGTTTGTCTAAGACTGCCTCTCTAGATTACTCAGTTTCTAGGGGTGATGAATGTTGATTAATCATGAGTAGAAGTTTTGAATGTTGAGTTTTGCTATAGGTTTTGAAAGTCATTCATCTTCAATTATGATTATCTATTTTTAGGAAATATGGAAAATGAGTAAAAGTTTTGGTTTGTGATTTTGATTTTGACGATTGAGGATGATCAAAAGCTAAGTGTAGGGGAACTTGATATATATTTAAATGTTGATTCATTTGATTCACTACACTTAGTGATAAATGCCTTAGAAAGTCTTAAGATACTTATTTTAGCTCATATTTGATTTTAGGCACAATTTGGAAGCAAAGGAGTTAAAGTGAGTCGAAAGCACAATATTTGGGTCATTTTTCGAAGATTCACACTCGTTTGTCTTCACCGTGTAAGATGAAGAAGATTAAAAGTAAGAGAAGACAAGAAAATGCCATGAAAGAGGAGATATATGTCAAACATATCAAAAGGAGGAGATAAGAAAAACAAGGAAAATGAAATGAAAAAAACACGGCCATGCCACATTATTGCACAACCATGAGCATTAACTCACGATTGTGCAATATAATTGCATAGGCATGAGTCACTCTTATGCCCATGCCATGGTGTGTCGCAAGTGTGAAACACCACTCACACCCTGTCACACCCACTCACCATCATGAGCAGGGGCGGATCCAGAAATTTTTTTGAGTGGGGGCAAAATTTTAATAAGAGTATAATTTTATTTTTTATGGGGAAAAACTTAAAATAATAACTTTTTTATAGGGAATTTGTTGGAGGCAGTGGGGATCCGCCAGTGATCATGAGACAATGCCACCTCACCCAAGAAACCCTACTTTTTTAATATAAAAGCATCGTTTTTGTGATGACAGAGACATGAAATGCTTTTAGTGTTTTCAGTTGGGAGAAGAGGGAAGCTTCGGGAGAGAATGAAAAAGGCAACAGAAGCTCTCAACACTGAGAGACTCATGGAGACATTGGTTTGGAGGTGACAAGCATTCATTCCTTATATTTGTTGTTTCTTTCTCTTCTTATAGATTGATTGTGTTATCCTATTCATATGGATTTGGGTTTTGTGTATGAATGATCGTATTATCGTATAGTTCAATTGTTTATGTATGAATTCATAGCTAGAATTCAATATAATTCGTAATTGTTATATTTGAGATTCATTTGCAGCGACTAATGGTTTGTAATTATTAAGGATAACACATCCTAAGTTGAATAATCCATATATTTGTGGTTGTCGCTTATATTAAATGGTTTTCTTAATTTGCAATGCGACTACCCGGTTGAATCTAAAGATCATATCCTAGGTTATTCGGTAATTTGGTTTAATTAACGATCATATCTTAATTAAAAATAATCTAAGGGAAAACTCAGGTTAGTAGAGCTTATCATTAACCTACGATTAATAGTTCAAGGAGAGGTAAATGAACAACAATTCAATGAAATATGTTTAATTAAGTTATAGGCCGAGATTGAACTAAAGAACTGGACTCCTAAAGAATTCTCCACTGTCATCATTTTTGCATGTTTTCTTTAATTTACTTTTGTTAGTTAGTCTTGTTTTATTTTCTTATTTTAAACCAAAC
>JANITX010000210.1:48585784-48599051 GCA_027564395.1 Erythroxylum ulei
AAAAATTAAACCAAACAAATAAATCTAAAAATGTATAGTTATGATAAGATTCAAATAGTAAAATATTTATATAAATATTAAATAAGTCAGAATTTTCAATATCAGTATCTTTTTCTTTATCATCACCTTCACTCGAAAATGAATCATTACTTTTGTTATAATAACTAATTAAAATAGAATAAATAATTTAAAAATATAAGCAAAATAAATAATAATGATTTATGTAAAATAAATTACCTAGAATATTTCTTTTTACACTTATCCAGCTCTCAAAAATAATATGAGATTCTATTGTATTTGGTTTGACTTAATGTGAGATGGACTTACCATGTTTTAGGCAAATTAAATACATATTCTAAAGGCATTATAGAATAAGAATAATCAAAAGATCTTTAGCTAACATACCTAATGTAAGAATTCTTCAAAAGTCACATTCTAATATATCAATGTCATTATCTGGATCCATAATATATTCCTTTAGAAAAATATCTAGTTCAAATTACTCAAGTTTATGATAGAATATTAAATTCAAATATTCTTTGTTTAGATTTTTTAGACCTCCCATTTATTTGAACTAGAAGAAAATATTTTGAGTGATGATATCTTCTTTGCTACTTTTGTAACGCCCAAACATCATGAAGGAGGTCTTCTTCACTTGTTAAATAAAATTAGTTAAAATGGAATTCTCATAAAATACGAAGTAGCAAAAATGAAGATAAGCCAATTTGTAGCTAGGTTTTAATCATCAACCTATGATAATAACAAAGAGTACTTTGACCAATACTTTTCAAAGCTTTTTTTGCACCTTATATATAATATTACTTATAAATGACAAAAAAACATTTGGTAGCATCTTTCAAATGCTCTTGAGATTTTTTTACACCTTTAAATTTCAAACGTTCTTGAGATATTTTAAACCATAAGAAGATAATATCACATCGTAAAATATTTTCAAAAACTTGTGAAGAACTCGCTTTATCCCTTTCCTCACCTGCAAGTGAAAAATTAAAGAAATCTTTTTCTGGTTACCTTTAATGAATCAAAACATGGCTGTAATACAAAGCGAGGTCCATCACAATATAGGTAAATGTATGTCAGTCCTTTATCATATTCTATAAGAACTTCTTAATTTTTAATGTAAGAATTTTCAACTTAAACTCATTTCATATTCATAATCATCAATCATTTTGATTCCTACTAGCACAGTTAGATTGAAAATATGATAAAAAGATAAAACTTGAAAAAATATTCCATTAAAAATAATGAATGATTTATAGCAAGGTGAAATTTGAGGAAGTTGACCTTGTAAGAAGCATTATATTAAATTTACGAAATCTTTATATTAACTTTCCAATGAGTTAAGCAAAGATGAGCTACTTCATTCATAAATGATATTAGATTAAAAAGAGAGTTTTAATGCATTAAAAAGAAATATTCATTTTTGTAACTTCCACTTTTTATCTATAAAATGAGCAGTAATGCATGAATATTCATCCTTTGATACTTCATTCTTCCAATTATTAAAAGTTAAGCAAATATGGTTAGGAGATTTAAACAATTCCTTCTATATTGATTCTCTTTCCCAATCATCATAAGACATTATATAATGTTTATAAGTAACCCATCTAATTCGTTGATATTTTCAACAAGAAGTAAAGCTCATCACATATTTAAATATATGTAGTATTTATTCCCTACACAATTCGATATGATTACATTCCATATTTTTCAATGCAATAGTACCATTAAAATCTTATTTGGCTTTAATCACAAGTTGTCCTATATCATTATACTTTTTCATTAGACATTTTATAAATGATAAAGTAAGTGAGAAATATCTCTTACAACTTGATCAAAAAAATTATTTCCCATAGTGAGATTATGGATTTTCTTTTATACCCTTTTTAATCAAAAAGTTCCATGCTACATAAATTCTTTGTTTTATGTTGTTTAATCTTTTTTTTTAATCAAAATCATTATATGGTAAAAGCTTGTCATTGTTGTTATAATTCTTAGATTAATAACTATTTTATATAATAAAGTTAAATTTATAATTAAAAAATTAAAATGAATACTATTAAATAAAAATATCAAGTTATCTAAAGGTCGCATTGCTAACGAAACCCTACTCATCATAGTTGGAAGGAATTGTATGTTTGAAATTAATGTTGATGTATATCTATTTATTCATATCAGTTTTTCCCATTCATCTTTTTTTCATTATATTGTATGTATTGAAAGGCACATGTCATAATATGAGGAGGCAATCATTAATAGATTTTAAAGTTAAAATAAAGAATGTGACATTAGCAGGTAATGAAGTGCTTAGTAAGAGAATGTATATATAAACTAGAATAATGAGCATATAGAGAGATATGTTCTCACTTTTCTCTAGAACCCTACCCCCCACTAAGCTTATAACTTAAACCGCCAGAACTCTTTCTTCTCTTGAACTAGTGAATCCTTTCCATTCATAGCAACCTGCTTTTTTCACCCATCTCCCATCTTGCTTCAGGTCTAACTATTTTTTTCATTAAATGTAAAATGGAAAATGTGAAGCAGGGTAATCCTTCTTCTTCTGACCAAGAAAACTTGCCTCTTGGTGCCTTAGATGAAGCCTTTCCACATCTCCTACACAAATCCAAAGCCAAAATCACAACTTAAACAAGAAACCAACAACTAATGAAAATATTAATGTAGGACAAACCTAAAGGAAAGTGGTTAGTAATCTAGAGATATTTACAAAGCTGAGACGTGTTCCATATGCTTTTATCAAGTTTATTATTTCCCCTTTGTAGAGGTCCTATAACATGGTGTGAAGAAATGGAGTTTAGCGTTGGTTAGATATTTCATAGAAAAGAGGCAAGTTTTTCTAGTAGTCTAACAATAGACTAATGCTAATTGGAAAAGAATGGGGCTAAACATTGCTTTGGTCAATAAGGATAAGTTATTTATATTTAGATTTACTTTGGATGAACATGCTCAAAGATTGATAGACCATGGGCCTTGGCATGTGCAAGGAAAGCCATTGTCCTGAAGAAGTGGTAGCGATGTTTGAAGCTGGACAAGACAAAACTAAAGAAAATCCCTATTTAGGTGAACTTAAGCCGAATGCCTTTGGCGTACTAGTCTTCGAAGGGTCTCAACTACCTTGATAGTGCCATTGGAAACCTAATTTCCTTAGATGATGACACTACAAACCTAAAAAGGATAAGGTTTGTAAAAGTTTGCACTGAGGTGGAGATTGAAAAGGAACTATCAGACAATTTTTAGATTATAAGGTATATTGCTATAAAGGAGCTCCTCCTAGACTCACTACAAGTTGCATATCCTTGGAAACCTCTTAAACCTATATTAGTGAAGGTATGGAGATCTAAGAAGACCTTAATATATGATGAATTAGTTATAAACCCAATTGCCTCTAGTTCCTTAGGGCTAAAGGTGTCAAAATGTGGCAACTATTCCTCGGTAGGGGAACTAGGTGATAAGAGTGGTAAGGGCAATATAGCAAAAAACTTATAAACAAGGAGGGGAATATGATGAATGAGGAAAAGAAAGCTACAGAGGAAACCATGGACCTAGATGCAATAGTATTAGACCAAGTTCCACATCCTTCATTGTCAAAGGGGAAGGAATTATAAGGAGACTTTGGTGAGACTAAGATGAGATTGAAGTAAAGTACTCATGGAGATTGGACCGACCCTAGTAGTAGCAATCACAAAACTATAAGGAAGAATTCTAGATCTAAACTTAAATGATAGGATTACTGATATAGAAGGCTTGAATAGCCTGATAAACAACTTGATTTCAAGGATTACTTATACTTGAAGAAGACTTTTTTTGTTGGTTTGGTGGAGACCAAAATAAAAGAAGATCATTTCAGGATGGTTTGTAGTTTTTAAATATAGACTAGCTAAATTTTAGAAATCACTCATCTGATCCTAATGGAAAAGTGATAGTCTCCTATAACCCTGCTATTATTCACATTAGGAACTAGCAATGCTCTAGCCAATTCCTCCATTATGAGGTGAATCATGTAAATCATGATTGGGAATTAAAGATTACAATAATATATGCAAGGAATTGGGAATTTAAGAGAAATGAGCTATAGACTGACTTATAATAACTAAGTGGTAGCTTAGATATACCTTAGGTATTTACTGGTGATTTCAACTGCACTCTTTTCTCTAATGAGTCCCAAGGTGGCTCTTAATGTAACTTTGTTAGATTTTTTAAGTTGTATAACCTTATAACCTTGTTTGGAGTGTCTGATATGAAATCTAATAGTTGCTTTCTAACATGGAGGAACAGGCAAGGTGAGGGAAAACTAATTTAAAGGAAACTAGACAGATATTTGGTTAAAAATGTGTGGCTTATCAAAGTTCCAGGTAGTTTTGTTACATTTGATAATCCTTTCTTCTCATATCATACGATTATATTTAGAGTCCCTTCCATAAAAACTAGATCCCCATTCAAATTCTTTAATTTTTTAGTAAATCATCCAAAGTTTAACCCTCTGTTGGATAATTGTTTAGAAACAGAACACTAGGGTACCTATGCATACAGATGTTCTAGGGTATTACAAGTTATCAAAGAGGGTTGTGTAAGACTTTTGAAGGGTGCCACTAACCTACCCTTTAAAATATAAGAAGAGAATAACTTTTGATAAATTGAATTATGCACAAGAGGCTTTAGCAATGATTCTTCCTGACTCTTATCTCAAACAAATTGAACAAAATGAGCTTAAGAAGTATTTCATTGCTCTAGAGACGTATACTTCTCGGCTTAGGCAAAAAGCCAGAATTAGATAGGTTTAGGAAGGAGACAAGAATACTAAATCCTTTCATAGTATGATACAAGGCAGAAGGAATAGAAACAAGATAATAAATTTAAAGAACATAGTAGGCTACGAGTTAAAGATGAGTTTAAGGAACAAGTTAAGGAAAACTTTAACAATATCATGGGAAGAAGTAATCAAATCTATAAACTTCCTCAAGAGTTGTTGGATAGCCTCAGATCATTTATGCCTTAAGATCAAATGTCCTTGATAATAAGGGAAGTAAATACACAGGAGATTAAATAGGTATTATTCTAATCCCCCCTCTTGACAAATCTCCTAGTCCGAATGGTTTCAATGCTAGGTTTTTTTCATGTTATATAGTTGCAAACTAGAAGACTGATAATAGATGCAGTGAAAGAGTTTTTAAGGAATGGTAAGCTCCTTCTTGAATTTAATAAGAACTTTATCCGATTAGTTCCTAAATCACATAGTCCTTCTACACTTAATGACTATAGGCCTATAGCTTGTTGTGATGTCATCTATAAGATATTAGCTAATAGGCTGAAGAGGACTCCTTAACTTATTAATCTATCTTACGGGGCTTATGTTATTAGTAGAAGCATTAGAGATAATATAATCTTGCATACGAATTATTTAGAGGCTACAATTCCAAAAGTATACAAGGACTCAAAAAAGGGGACCTTTTGTCCATTAAAGAGCCTACCCTTCTCTTCAAAAGTATACAAGGACTCAAACAAAGGGACCTTTTGTTTAATTATAGCCATTGGAGAGCCTACCCTTCTCTTCAAAAGTATATAAGGACTCAAACAAGGGGACCTTTTGTCCCCTTATCTATTTGCTATCACAATGGAGGTGCCGTATAGAATCACTACTTTGAAAATTGCCAAGTTTCTTGGATTTAAATATCATCACAGAAGTGACAGATTAAGAATTTCTCAGCTCTTATTTGCTAATGCTATGTGGGTTAGATGCAAGGTCAATAAAAATCATACTCAATTCATTGGAGGAGTATAAGCACATCTATAATTTGAAATTTAATTATAGGAAGAGCTCTATATACATCTATACTAAGATTCCTTTCACATGGGAACAGGAAATTAAACAATTACCTATCAAGTACTTTAAGAGTTCCTATCTTATCTAAGATACTATGCACAGATGATTGTGCCCCTCTAACGGAATTGGTGCATAAGAGGATTAATTTATGGTGTAACAGGATTCTCATATATGGAAGTAAAGTACAACTTACCCTTTTAATCTTAGGCAATCTCAATAGATATCGGTGTTCACATATTACCCATCCTATAAGTATTTTGAAGGGGATAGATATGACAATTAGAGACTTCATTTGGGGTAAATTAGGAAGCCCAATATTAAATGGAGTAGTATTTACACTCTTGAGGAGTCTAGGGTCTGGGATTGTTCTCTTATAGTAAAATGGCTAAAAACAAAATTTTAATCTAAACATGTCAAAGAATAGAAACATAAAAGGAAAATTTGATTTTTATTTTAAATAATTTCAAGAAAAATATAAAGTTATGGTCATTTAATATGAGATTATAAATTTTAATATAAATGTATTAATTTAAAAAAATCAAAGAAGTAAATTAGATGTACAAGACAGATCAAAACCAAATAAAAATCTTACGAAAATACAAAAATAAATTTTTGACGTGAAATATTTATAAAATCTGGGAAGGCCGAAGGTTTTCTCTTGTACATCATAAAATGATAAAGAGAAGAGTGTGATAACCCTAACTGGCATATACATTGTTACTAGTGTCGTTAAATATTGTTTAGTTTTGTTCCTTTGAGATTCATCGATGGAACTGACATATACATTCTTACTAGTTTTGTTCCTTAATAAATTACTTGCATAGAGGTCGCTATGTGAATATAAAACGAAGGAAACACAAGTCGAAGGCATTGCACGTTGTAAAACATGTTCGATTATAAAAGATGCGCAAACGTTGTTCTCTAAGATTCCTTTGGCAGCTAGCTCAGGTTTTAAAGCAGAAAAGCTGAATTACTCCTTAATTAATATGGTTACTTCGTCTCTAATACTACATCCCATGTGAAGTAGTAAGATATCCATGGTTTGCCTGACAAATGCAGTGGCCTAGGCACCTTAAGCCTTGACTCTTACAGACTGCAGACTAGTTTCACAATCTCTTGCAATTTTAGACGGTGAATCATAAGATCGATCAGTCACATTAAAATATAAGATTACATATTCCAAAGTTTCGAACTTTTTAAAATTTCAATTCAATGTTCTAAGTTTTTAAATTTTTGAATTGAGTGATTAATCTTTTAAAATTTTAATAATTCAGTTTAAAAGATTATTTTTGATTATGTGACATATCTATAGACTATTTCATAGATGTATATTTATTAACATCAACAAAAACTAATATTTGATGAATTGTTAAGGTTTTAAAAAGTTGTTTATTCAATTGAAAATTTTAAAAAATTAAGTATTGAATTGAAAAAAATTTTAAAAATTGAGTACTTTAAGATTAATTATCCCTAAAAAAAAGGTACCCCTAATTAGTAAAGAGATAATTTTTCATTGTTATTTTTATGATGTGACATGTATATCGAATATTATATATATGTTTATCTATTAATCACATCAACGAAAGACTAATAGTTTGATAAATTGTAAAGGTTTTAAAAAGTTATTCATTCAATTGAAAATTAAAAAAACGTGAGCATGATTTGAAAAATTTTAAAAAAAATTGAGTAATTTAAAATTAGTTAGCCCTCGAAAAAAAGGCGACGACCTAGTTTTTTTAACTCTCTTTCTTAATGCATGCCTTTCTTTGTCTGTGAGTATCATTCTTGTTATGAAATTAAAGTAATATAAAATAAATGATTGATATAGTTTCACTAATATGTGATCTAAGCCTATAAATTAGTAAGGAGATAACTTTTATTATTATGAAAAAATATATATAATATGATAATAAGTGCACAACGTTAATAAAATATTTATAAATTAGAGTTATATATAAAAATCTAAACAAAATTTCTAAAAATATCTAATATTATTAAAATTTTATTTCTATGTACATTTAAGGTCAGTAAAATTCTTTTTTCTCTAAAATTTAAAACATATCTCACAATTTTCAATTTTTTTTCCTCCCTTCTTCCAATCACTCTCTGTCAATGACGTCTCTGATCCGACAGCCATCCCCAAACTCCTCCGTCAGCGTTGCAGCGTTCATTTTCTTCTCCGCACACAATGGTCACGAAATCATAGATACCCCATTGACAATGCTCTTTAGGGTTAAAGTTCCACAGTGTGATAAGAACCCATCAACACATGGATGTGCTAAGATCTCTTATTATTTTACTATAACTCACTCGACTTTTGAACGTATTGTTACCTTACAATGGTAATGAGCATCAACAATACAATTTTAATAAAAAGTCTCAACACATAGATTAATCAAAGTTAAACAGATCAGGAAAAGAGACTGACATAAAATATGGAATCTTGTCACATGATGAATCCCATCAATTCAAATATGTGAACTTTTTTGACTGCTTTTACGAGTAAAATACTCTCAAACTCAGCTTATCCGAATCTCAATAGTTACAGAAAGTTTCATATAATTTTCTCATCGAGTCCCATTAGTCAATTAAATGAAAGTTGTTAGAGTTTTGCTTAACTAGATATGGTTAACTTTTAAGATAATAATTCCTACAAGAATCTGAAGCATGGACCAAACTAGGTCCATTTCCATGACCCTAGTCCACTAACTGAATCATGAAGTTTGCTTTAGTGAATTGGTGAGGAGGAACCAAAATACCTTCAGATTCTTAAAGTCAGGGTTTTGAATCTACAAATTGAGTGTTTCTCTTTAAGGATTTTACCCAATGTTTTTCTTTATAAAAACTCTTTAATACACAATTGGATTGAACTTACTATATATTTTTGTTAGGGCCCTTCTCAAATTCAAAGCTATCTTTTCTTTTCCAATTATAAATTTGAAATGAGATTTTATCCATTGTTTCAATTTTTACATAGAGAGTAGTCATACTAGTCTAGTGAATGAATGCAACTAAAGACTAATCTACCTTGTATTTTGAAGCATGCATCTTATTGCAGGTATTAATAAAAGACTTTGTAAAAGAGTATCTTAATTATTATAGCATTTTTGGCTATTTCACATTAATTTACTAATACTTGCACTTTCACAAACTATGTCCTATATCCGATTGTTGGTATGCAATCACATGCGCAGTATGTGGCCTTCTTTATACATTTCCTGCTTGACTCTTAATCCAGTTGTGCACATTCCTAGTCAAGAGATAAAGTATATTCCTTAATTTGTCAGCATTTGAAAATTTGGGAACATAAATATTATATCGCTTTACATTTAAAGCTTTACCTATATCTACATTTCAAAACAAACAGAAGTTTTTGATTCTCTTTTCCATAACTTCGACAATATTCTTTGAAAGTATGATGTGAGAACTCTAATAAACATGAGCCAAATGATAAAGGAAACAAATTGAAGTCTCCCATCATAAAAGAGGAACTAATGTTTCCATTTTCGAATTATTCTATGAATGGAATCAAGAAGTGGTAAACAATCTGCATAAGTTGGCTTGAAAATGGTAATAGGAATGCCTAAGTATTTGCTTGGAGTTTAAAGCACCTGATATGTCAACCTTGAGAACACATTTTGTTAGGTATGTTATATCCCTAGAGAAAATTTATCTTGGAACTCATTTTTCCAATAAAATTAAATACTTCCCTTTGTATTTGTACTTCCATTTGACATACTTAAGTTTGAAAGATAATTATATTAACTCAGTATTTTTTTAAAACATAAAAAACTTAAATTAGTTAGTTGTAATTATATGATCAGTAACGATTTTATATGATTACTCACGGAATTGATTTCATAAATTCTACAATACAACTCAAGAACTTTCTTTCTTAGTCACACAATATACTAAATGCTAATATTATGGAATCTGAGGATATGTATAACAATGTATAAGTGTTGTGCTTCGGTCAATTTCATTGGAATCAATAGTGATGTCAATTTCCATTGTAAATGCACTAAACTTAAATGGTTGTGGCTTGTTGATGATAATTACTGTTTTTTAACTCTTTGCAGCTAGTATTTAATTGCAAACATGGATAACAACGATCATGATGCTATGTTTAAGTGTTTGGCTATGTTTGAGCTTTGGAATGCGGAGATGGACTTAATGAAAATGGTCATATTGATATGCTTGTATATATACACCAAAAAACAGAGGAGGAGTGAAAATGCATCAGGTAGTAGGGCATTGACAGTGCCAACTCGGCAAGCTAATATAGATAGGATTTTGAATGAGGGTGATAATAATAGCCAGTGGGATTTGAGGATGGACTTAAATGCATTTACATTGTTATGTGAAGTGCTTCAAGTCCACGGTGGGTTGGTGAATACTGGCCATCTGTTAGTTGAAGAAAAAGTTTTAATCTTCCTAAGAATATTAGCACAGAATAAATCTAATAGAGTTTTGCAAGTTAGGTTTATGAGGTCTGGAGAAACAATAAGTAGGGCCTTTCCTAGCGTGTTAAAAGCCGTACTGAATCTCCAACATCTGTTGTATGTGAAGTCCATACCAATTGCAGATGATTTTACAGATAATAGATGGAAATGGTTTAAGGTTAGTCAATTTAATTAGCTATAATAATATGTGTAATTCAAACCGTTTTAAACTATTTAAGTATATCTTATTTTTGGTGGCATTTTGTTTAAAGGGTTGCCTTGGTGCTCTGGATGGGACTTATTTAGATATCATAGTTCCCTAAGAAAACAAACCCAAATACAGAGATAGGAGAGGGAGAATATGCACTAATGTGTTAGGGGTGTGTGATAAGAACTTAAACTTTGTTTATGCTCTTGCAGGTTTTGCATAATGTTGTTACGAGGCGTAATGGACTTCAAGTTCCAAGGGTATGTTATATTAGAATTAACACAAATTTGCTAATTTTTTTCAATTTTTTGCTTACAAATACAATA
This sequence comes from Erythroxylum ulei, assembly GCA_027564395.1. Classification (NCBI taxonomy): domain Eukaryota; kingdom Viridiplantae; phylum Streptophyta; class Magnoliopsida; order Malpighiales; family Erythroxylaceae; genus Erythroxylum; species Erythroxylum ulei. Next base: position 48,596,618 of record JANITX010000210.1, read on the forward strand.
GTAACAGTGTCATTTGTTTATAGGAAATTACTACTTAGTGGATGCTGGCTATACCAACGGTCCTAGATTTCTTGCACCTTATAGAGGCACAAGATACCATATTTAAGAGTGGGCAAGAGATGGAAGGGCACGTAGGAACCGAGAGGAGCTCTATAATAAGAGACACTCATATGCCAGAAATGTGATTGAGCTTGCATTTGGTTTACTGAAAAAAGATGGAAAATCCTTAAAAATCCATCTTTTTATTCAGCAACGACTCGTGCACATAATTCTTTCATGCAGCCTTCTACACAACTTTATTAGGATGCATATGATTTATGATCCAGCAGAGCTAACTCCTCTGGAAGCTGAGGATATGTCAATTGGGGAAGATGCATCTCTCCCTGAAACTGTTGATTGGGTTGAGGCAAGTAATGAATGGAGTCAATGGAGGGAGGATTTAACTACGAACATGTTTGATGATTGGAGAAGAGGCCATTAAAATGTGGACTTTCTTTTAGTTAATATTTAGATTGAGTGAATTGCAGGTTTAAATGTTATTTATTTTCATTGCAACCATAGTGAGGGTTTGGTTGAATTTATCGTTATATGTTCACTTTCATAACAACGGAATATTTGCAGACCATGAATGTGCTGAGTGATTGTTTTCTTTGAACTGCCAGAAATGTTGCATTGAATTCAATATTGTCTTCTGTATTTCACAAGCCGTTTCAATGTATGTTATGTTGATTAATCATGTATGGAAATGGTTTTTGGAATGTTCTAGGATTCTTGACATTGCTTGGTTTAGGTGCAATGTCAAGAATTTAGATAGATATTGAAACAGATGCATTTGTGACCTTCATGGAGGAGGTTGTCTTAGCTGGTCACAGAGCAGATAATGGCCAATTCAAGCTTGGAACTTTCCAAATTCTTGTTGTCCAGATGGTGGAGAAGTTTCCTGAATGTGGGATTGACAGGAGGCATGTGAAAAATAAGCACAAGAGGCTTAAAGATAAATATCAGACGGCGTTTGACATGTTAAACTACAGTGGGTTTGGGTGGAATGACACCAAGCAATGCGTTGAGGTGGAAAACAAGCAAGTGCTAGATGAATGGATGAGGGTAATGTTGTGTTAATTATTGAACCAATTATAGGTGTGTCTGAATATCATATGTTTTCCATGCTGACGTTTTCTGATTTCTATTTCAGCGGCACCCAAACAAGTACTACACTCCTGGCAAGCCTTTCCCCCTTTACCTAAGGCTTGAGTTTGTATTTGGAAGGGATAGAGCCACTGGTGGAAGGGCTCAGAATGCAGCAGACACTGTTGACCTTCTTGAGACGGGTGAAACTGAAGATGAAGCACCAGCTGATGAACCTACCTCTGCTGCCTGTTTTGATGAACCTGAACCAGCCCCACAATCCACTCCTGCTCTGACAATTTCTGGTTATGTTTTTGGATCCGCCGCATCTTCCAGCAACACTGACGGCAATCAACAACACAGGAAACGAAAGACGCGGGATAGTAAAGCATTAGAAAGCCTTGCAGCATAATTTGCTCTTGCCATTGAGACCAGTAAAGAGAATGCTAGGGTAATTGCGGATGCCATGGTAGGACTGCAAGGAGCTAAGCTAGGTGAAGAGCTTGGCAATTTGGGCTTCGCCATTGACGAAGTTGACAGGGCTGCTAAGATATTCGGGAGGCATGCTCAATTAGCGAATATTTTTTGGGGTTTAACATCATAACAAAAACAGGCTTATGTCAGGAGCCTGTTAGATGATGACATATGAATTGATGTGTAATTTCTTAATTTTCATGGTTTACAAACAGGGATGGTGATGTTGACTGATGTACGTTTGGACGATTATCTTGTGTTTTTTACGAACGGTTGGTTTTCTTACTAATTAATGTCTGTCATTTTTCTACGTGTATGAATGTTGATAATATGATCCATTTTCAAGTACCTAAATATGGGCAAATACAACTTCTATGTGGTCTTTGTTGGACGTTAAGTGGGAATATTTACAAATTGGGATGACGTCAAATTGGTTGCTGAGGGGTTTCCTAATGCTCGATTCAAGGGGTATCGAACATTGGATGAAGCACAAAGTGCTTAAGTGTTGGACCCCGTTTCTGGAGCCCAACTCTTCAGAAAACCATAACACTTCAAAATATCTTTTCTTACTCTGATACCACCTATGTTGGATCCCGGAACCGGAACCCAACCTCGGAATTCAAAAATCGAAAAACAAAAAGGGGTGGAAGCGAAAGAACGAATCACAAAGCGAAAGTGGGCCAAACGGAAAAACGAATGAACGGACGGAAATCAAAAGCGAAAGTCAAAGTGAGCGAAATCCGAAGAACTCAAATCGGATCAAAAAGCGAAGGAATCGAAAACGCGTGCGGAAACCAAAGAAATTGAAGGGTTCGGAATCAAAGAAAACAAAATG
>JANITX010000210.1:48912846-48931538 GCA_027564395.1 Erythroxylum ulei
ATGTGCCTTAAAAAACTAAAATTGTAGGATTTCTTAATAAATGTGTTTTACACTTATTAATTTCTTTAATTAATCTCAAAATGATTATATTGTTTTAGTCAATGAATTTTTTCTATTAATAGTTTAATACTTCGATTAATAACTTTGACACATATTAATTATTATTTAAAGTAGAAGTATTGAGTATTATGCATTAGTTGTTACTTATGATAGCAATGTTCAGGATTAACGTTTAATAACATAAAATTAACGTATTTTTTTCCTTTTCTCCTTTTTTCACTCAAGAATTAATATAGTAAATACTAGTGACTTTATTATTATTAGTATTCTCTTAAATTATATCTAATTATATAATAGGTTTTTTTGGGTGTTTCAGGTTCAGGTTTAAACCAAAACCTATAAATCAGATTTGGTTCGATTAACTGCTATAGGTTCGGTTAACCTAGAACCGCAAGTAAAAAACCTGAACCTGAACCATAAACCTGATTTTTCAGGAACTGAACCTGAACTTAGGTTCGGTTAATCTTATTTACAGGTTAAGTTCATGCGGTTCAGATCCGATTCACAGGTTCGTGAGTTTTCTTAAACACCTTTAAATAGCATAAATGAGTTGTTGTAAAAAATAAGGAAGAAGAGAAGAAAATTGTAATGATAAAATTCTATCTTTATAAAATTTAAATTTCAGTCTTAAATTTCTTATCTTACCAATTTAATTTTTGATATAGTTTTTAAAATATTAGATAATTAAAAAACATAGGAAGAATTAAAAGGGAAAAATCAAACATTTTATTTATACAAAAAAGCAAATTGGGAAATTTTATATTTTAGGAAAGACCTTTCTATTTAAATTACGTGCAATGCAAGTCTGTCTAAAAAAGGCAAATCCTATTTCCTATAACTAATTAGTTATTAAACCCACCAAATTCATACCATAAAGACACTACCAGGACCATTTTCCGTACCCTACTGAAGAATACGACTTTCCTACTGTTTCCAACAGAACCGAACCGACCCTTGCCCTTACCCTACTCAAAAGTTCACTTTTCCCTTCCAATTTCCAACCCAACCCCAACTCCAACTCCGTCACATCTTCCACTTTCAAACTCCAATTTAAAAATATGTTTTTTATAAAATTATTATTAAAAATACACGTGTCAAAAAATTAGTAAAAATAAATGTAGATATTTAAGAAATCTGAGGCGCGTGAAGACACACTCCCCGAAATCCCCTCAGACAGAATCTGTTCCTATAAACATTCGGACAAGTGTCGATACCGAGATTAGGGTGTATCATAAACACTGTAGTACGATGCATCGTCAACCCCAACCCCACTCTCTCAATAACTCACGGTATCAACGTTCTCAAATCACGCACAAAACCAAACTGCTCTTTTGCTTTCCTATTTTGTTCATGATTATCTCAATCTATCTGCCCAAGTCGTGTGTGTTTGAAAAGAGATAATGGCTACAATGACATGAAATTCTTAAACAGTATAATTGGTCCACTGTATGAGAGTTGTGGGGCCTGTAGCAACATTTAAGAAGATCCTGTGGAGGAGTGGAGTGCAAAGAAAGATTTTTTTTTCCAATTTTCTTTTTTCTTTATCCTTTTAAATATCTACCAAACGGCTAGAAGAGGAATTGACGTTGAAACCTTGTCCTCCTCCCTCTGCTCTTCGTGCAAAAGAGAGAGAGAGTGAATTTTAAGATCGTGGGATTTTGCGGGATTGTGGAGGCAGATATTTCTAGAGTAATAAACGTGGGTTTGATCCGGAATTCATTAGGATCTCCGGAAATCCCTACTGTTCTTGTGGGAAGTAGGGATACTTATATAGAGAGAGAAAAAGAAAGTGAGTGTGTTGTTGTTTGTACTGTTGACGTCACAATTTGATTGTTGAGTTGGGTTGTGAGAAGAATCATGTCTGATGGGTACTATAGTTCTAAGAAGACTGATGATATATGCGAAGATGTTTGCGGCCAGGTACTCTTCTTCCCAACTTTCATTCAATTTTTGTTTGAGTCTGATACTGAGTGAATGGTTGAGTCCGCTGGTGCTTTGTGGTCTTGCTCGGATTTTTCCTTTTTAAGTGCATCTGAGATTTTACGCTTTCTTTCTTTCGCCTCATCGAATTTAGGATTTGTTTAGCCTATTTAAACTTTTGGAAGTTTCTCATCAATCCCTTTCATTATACGTGGGAAAATAAATCTTATGCGGTGTTCCTTTATCCTGATAGCCGCTTCTGAGCATTGTTTGTTTCATGGCTGTCTCTCTAACAAAAAACAAGCTTCCTTTTTGGCTTTGAACTAGAAGTGGGATATTGTGCATAACATCGCTGCTGCCTTCAACGATTGGATGTTATTGAGTTTTCTTTTTCAGGTAGAAACGTATCAGTCTTGGCACCAATAAAGTTTCTCGTAATCCTTCAATTACTCGAAGTAGAAGGCTATTAAAAATCTATGTCGGATTAAGCTTACTTGTTCTTGCCGCAAGGTTTAAAACTTTTTGTTTGATTCTTTTATAAGCTGGTATGTTCTTCTGCGGATCTTTCGATGTGTTATTTTGAGATTCAAAGAAATGGCTGCAAGTTTTGTTTATGTTTTTGCGTGAATTGTGTATGCATTAAAACTCTGTTTTGTCTGTTTATAAAAGGTGTAGTCGAACCGTTTGTTTGTATTCTCTTCTTTGTTAGAATATAATAAATCACATTTATTCCCTGATATCTTATGAACTTTTTGTTTAAACTGCAGCAGAGATCTCGTACAGCTTTGAGCATGTCTAGACTGAGGTGTATCTTGCGAGGGTTGGATTTCAAGACATACATATTCATGTTCACAGTTATCCCTTTGGCACTCTTCGGGATCTATGTGCACGGACCAAATGTTTCCTTTTTCCTCAGACCATTATGGGCCTCTGCTCCAAAATCCTTTCAAGTGCTTCCTCACTATTATCATGAGAATGTGTCAATGGAGACTCTCTGCAGGCTTCATGGTTGGGGGATTCGTGAATCACCAAGGCGAGTTTACGATGCAGCGTTGTTCAGTGTTGAACAGGATATGCTTACTATTCGGTGGAAGGAATTATCTCCGTATGTAAATCATTTTGTGCTCCTGGAATCAAACTCAACATTCACAGGCCTGCCTAAGGCATTGGTGTTTGCAGCTAATCGTGACAAATTCAAATTTGTGGAGTCTCGATTGACTTATGGGACAATTGGAGGGAGATTCAGGAAAGGTGAAAACCCATTTGTTGAGGAGGCATATCAAAGAATAGCTTTGGACCAGCTTATACGAATAGCGGGTATAGAAGATGATGATTTGCTGATAATGTCTGATGTGGATGAGATCCCTAGTGGCCACACCATAAATCTCTTGAGATGGTGTGATGACATTCCACCTGTCCTTCATCTTCAAATGAGTAACTATTTATATTCTTTCGAGTATCATTATGACGATAAGAGTTGGCGGGCTTCAGTCCACAGGTACCAGAAGGGGAAAACTAGATATGCACATTATCGACAGTCTGATTTGCTCTTGGCAGATTCAGGATGGCATTGCAGCTTTTGCTTTCGTCACATCAATGATTTCATATTCAAGATGAAAGCTTACAGCCATAATGACCGAGTTAGGTTCTCTCATTACTTGAACCCTGAAAGAATCCAGGATGTGATATGCAAAGGGACAAACCTGTTTGACATGATTCCTGAGGCATACACGTTTAAAGAGATAATTGGGAAGATGGGTCCTATACCTCGCTCTTATTCAGCAGTCCATCTGCCTGCCTACTTGTTGGGTCATTCGGAGGAATACAGATTTCTTTTGCCTGGCAACTGCAGGAGAGAAAGTGGGTGAGAGGCAGGCATTGCTGAATGCTGGAGATGTACATTGTGCTTTGTTATGGCATTGGCACACCTTGTTCTCAAGTACAGGGTTTCTTCCATGATGGAGGTATTATATCCAATTTTGGCAAGGGGTGGGAGGGGAAGTGGTTTGGTTTACAGCTCTGGTGAACTGAACATGTACACAAATTGCATGAGAATAGGATGACATTTTCCCAGGTGGTTTTGTTTGATAGGAATATTACCTTAGCTCACTAATTTTTCACCCTTCATTTTGATCATGTAGCATTTGATTTCTTTCAATTCTCATGTATAGATCTTCATTTATCAGATATCCTTTTTTAATTTCTGTTTACTTATCCTCTAAAACTTTTTTTTTCTAACCTTTATGATAGTTTGGAAATTTGCTTTTGATACTTCTATTATTTTACTAGACCTTTGGCTTTTTCTAGCAATTCTAAAGAAAATGAAGTATATACTGTAGCAACAAATGCAGACAAAGTGTCCACTGCAACGAACATCAGTTGCTTAGTTAAGTTTTGATACAACAACAAACCTGATTCAGAAACAAAAGACACAATCTTAAAACCTCACAACCCCTTGTGATCTTTCAAGCTCTAAATACGTTGCTGCACTTGAAAATCCATGAAGGAAGATATTTCTACGACCTTAAAAGCAATCATATCCGACTCAACATCGCCGAAGAAAACACCGGAAAAGGTACAGAAAGCTTCAGACAAAACTAAAACAGCACATAAATGGGAAGGTGTTCTTGTATCTGGGAAGCTTTTGCCTGGTCGCTTGTCTTCATAACCGGTCAAGCCAACTAAAGACACTGTCCTGAGAACCAAACTGCAGATCCTGCATCACATTGTATTGAATGAATTATTGTATAACTATGCCATAAGAAATAAAATTTTGTCAAGAAGAGTAAGCGGAATTAATTACAGAAAGCTGGAAGTCTGGTGGACTGTCTAGCTCTAGGTTTTCAAGGTCAGCAATTCCTGCAGGTCTGTTCTTTTCAGTTACTTGATTACCACTATAGGATACATTATTCCCTCCCGAACTGTTGCAAAAAATGGACGAGGAATCGAACACTTCCTTGCATAACAAGGTATCATCTATGTCATTGAAATCATAGTTTTCAACATTCTGAGATTCACCAGCCAACCATGAGGGAAATCCCGTCTCGTCCTCGGTATGAGAAACTGGGACCCAACCGTTCTCTTCCTTGATTTGTTGTTCCTATAACAGAATGATAAAAATCATGTACAGATCAAAACCATAACAGAATATGGATATGGATTGAAGTGAAACGAATTAAAGCTAGACAATATGTGCCAATGGGGTAAACTTATTTTCATTAACCTCATGTGAACTGACCATCTCAGATAAACCTATAATTCTGCATCAAAAGGTTGCCTACCGGGGCTAACGGCTGTGCTCTGTAATCATCAGCAGAATCATCAAATGTAACAGATTTCCCTCGTCGTGGCGGTACGGGTGGCTTTGTATTGGGGGTCTTTGGAGAAGTTTGAAGTGCCAAAGCATCCGAATTTTCACCAAGAAGTGCCAAAGCATCCGAATTTTCACCAACTGGATTATCAGTATTCTTATCCGATTGATTCTTTTGTTGGTAGAAAATTTTAGAAACCACGTATTCACCCTCCCTTTCATCTTCAGCAGTCCCTAAATGGAACTGATGCATCACCCATTTCGATTTATCTGGTTTGAACCCTTTCTTTGAGGCTTTGTACAGAACCATAATTTTCTTGAAGCCCTTGTGAACTCCATTTTCCATCACAGATTTGGTCTTGCCAGTCTTGTGCCAGCGGACTTGCTCTTCACAAGAACTCTGTTCATGGTGGACCTTGCGACGCTTCCTCTGACCACTAGTATATGCATTAATCGTTTTGTGAAAGAAATGAACACTGCTTCCATCTTTCTTAGCACCTGAAAACAAAATTTCACAAGAATGTGCGTAATTACTCTACTAACTGAAATTTCAGAAAACAATTTACTGTCAATATATTCATTCCTGGACCAATCAGCTGATTGAACAGACATCAAAGATAAATCAAAGGTCAAAATCTGGCATTTGAAGATGAGGTAAACGTATAAGGTTACAGAACCCCTCACCTGGAAGGTTTTCTGGGTGAGTGTAGCAAATTCCTTTATCTTCCTGAAGCGTAGAGATAAATTCATCAATAAACATATGCGGCTTTGAACTTCCAACACCGCATTTTGCTGCTAAATGATCCAAGAGCTCTAGATCAGATGGATCAAATTTTACACCAACAGGCAGGCCAGGCCATTCATCAGAAACCTGCACAACACAACACAGACTTCAGATAAAAAACAACTGCGGGAATCGCTATTTACTACAAACATGAAAATGAGTTCCAGAATGCATCTGAAAAATCTCAAAAAAGTTTGAGAAATGCAGCTCTTACGTCCCATATGAATTAAGTGTCGTCTAGAATAAATTTTCTGATTTATAACATGTCACAATGATCATATAAAAGGTCTATGAAAACTGGAACTTACATCACTGTTATCTATGCGATAATGGCAGTTTGGACATTCACGATTTGCACCACAATCTTTGATTTGGTGAGCACAGGATCGAGAGGCATTTCTTACTTTAACTGCAATTCCTTTATTGTCAATAACCCAGGCCCTGAAAGAGTAACATTCTTGAGTATTACATTCTTGCAACCAAAAAAGCACTCTGCCAAGACCATGTTGTCTTCAAATGCAACAACATTCAAACGCTGACAGGCTAAGTAAAGCGCAGAAATTTGCACCCAAATAAGGTTATCTTAACACATTTAACCAAGATCAACAACATTTTATAACCACAAGAGGAAGGCACCTAGATACAGAGCATTATAGAAGAAAGAATATTGAGGTTAGAAGATATCATGTCAGTTTAGGTGCATCGTTGCGATTTAAACATATCCGAAGTAAGTTAATAAACGCTAACCAAATGCTAGGTAATAGCAAATACTGATTTACAATGTCCATTCAGGCAGAGCAGTCAATCAGAAAGCACACTCTTTCAATGCTTTAAACCCCAATGAGCATCCATATAAGGAAGAATATGTTAATGGGCAATCTGTCAATGAATTGTATCTATCATATAGTTCAACACTTGAAGCAACTGGTTTTCTCTCAACTATACTCTTCTCACAGAGAAATGTTTGTAGCTTAAAAGCACAGAACAGATTAGTAATCAGAGGTTCCATTTATCTCAAATTTTGTCGCACACAAGGAGTCAAGTGTCGTTAGTAATGTTTAGCTAAAACAGGAAAGAAGAAGAAAGAGCCTTTGACAGAAGAAACAGAAGATTCTGAGAATATACGTCAAGTTTCACTAGCAAAATGCTACATTCGGTTAGTACCATATCCACACCTGACATTTTCCCAAATGGGCAACTCTCATAAGCAGAAATCTACCAGAAAATCATTACTTATCATTGGACTTGAGAACAAGAGCCAAAACCATAATACTCAGACAAGCTTGATTATCTATCTGTTTATTCATATACGGGTTTACTTCAAAAACAGTCATTTTTGTGGTTAAAATTACTTCATTTATCCAACACTGTAAGCTGAAAAACAAGCTATCCCACTAAACGAAATCCGACGAAACCCAACAACAAATTCCGTAAAGATCAAAGCTTAAATTCAACGTGGAAACAACTTCTTAGACTCCAACGACAGCGTTCCTGTTATTCCTAACCCTTACCTTGCCATTTCTAAGCTAGAGAAAGCGAGAGAGAAAGACAGAGGTAAGAGCTGATCATGCTAATATATATACACACATTTATAAAGTTTGCCCCAGTCTCCACTAGAATAAGTTAAGTGAAGTGGAAAGAGAGAGAGAGAGAGGCCTGTCTCCGAGCGGGAAAACTTCGCCTAAGCTTCCATTATGATAGGTATGGGCACCGAACCTGAGCTTCGAGTTAAAAGAACCTTTGACTAGGCGGTGGTAACCAGAGGCTCGGTGGGTTTGTGGTTGACCGAACCTTGACTCGGAGCCTGAGGCATTGGGTTGGGACATGGGACAGAGTGTCAATAACGTAAATAACTAGACTTTTGACTTGCTTCCCAAGCTAAACATGGAATTGAAAGTAAATGAGAATTGGAAGTTACTGTGGTTTACGCGGTGCGATGGGAGAGAGAATCCAAGAGACGTTTTGAGTGTTGAAGAATCTTTCCTTTTTATCTATGTTTTTTCATTTAGCTCCAAATAAAATATTTTTATTAATACTTTATTAATAAATATTATATAAAATGTTAAAATAAATGTAAATAAAAATAATTTATTTTAAGTTTTATTTAATTTATAATTATTATTAGTAATAAAAATATTTATTATTATTTTAAAAACAAAATTTAAAAAACACAATAATTATAAAAGTTGAAGTGAATAAAATAACTAATTAAAAAATTTTGAAAAAAAAGGGGGAGGGAGAGGTAAGAAGGAGGGTTGGAGATTTCAAAAATTTTTGAAAATTTGTAAAAAAGTTTCCTCATCTTTTAAAATTTTCAGTACCAATCGATATTTAGCTGGTATTTTGAATACCGATTGCTACTAAATGATACTATCTAAAACGGATCAGTACCGATCAGTATTTAAATTCAATATAATTGACCATTTATTTCATACCAATTTAAATTCAATGCGATACATAGTGGTTAGTGCGAATCGGTATTCATATCATTGATTATGATTGTGACCCCAGTCAATAATTTAACTCAATATTTTTCAATTTCAAAATCTGCAACGCTATCAACAACTCGTGATACATGCTAAAGGTGACTAGGAGCAGGGACAATTAAGAATCCAAAAACGACATCGCAAAGATGATTGCTTGAACTGGTCCATGCCCATGTTCCTGAGATCAGATTCTCTGTCTAATATTATAGTGTCTTATTATATTCAATAAATTTCAGCCATTTATTTATGTGGGTCTCGCATAAGACTCGCGTGGGACCCACAAAATAAATGGCTGAGATTTCATGAGACAGAATAAAACTGGACAGAAGATCTGGACTCCATATTCCTGAGCCAGCATTTTATTATCAAGAATGATGATGTATCCTAAACAGATTAGGGTTGTTGATTCAAGTACGTAAAGAAGCATGGCAAAAACACCTGGTTGTGGATGATTTATATTTGATATATATCTCTTGCACTGAAAGATAATGAAAATAACCAAATTTCTTTCGAGTTGGCACGCCAAGATAATAACAAGCTATAAACAAAATTTTGTCTGATGTGTCATTGCCTAGCTATGGAGATTCTGGATCTTCATCTCTATGTGCTAACGTTGCCTATAGCGCATTGCAGTACAGCAACAGCCACCTCTATCCAGTAACCAAAATTTGAAATCTTATCCTTAGTTCTATCTACTTTGTTTACCAACTGTATCATCAGAGTCAACAAAATTATAATAGTGTCTAGCCTCCAACCTACGATAGATAAGCTATTGGCTTTTTTTTGATCAAGTTCTACGTCTTGCTAGATCTGCCTTTTTTTATCAAGTTCTACGTGTTGCTATATCTGCTTTTTTTTTTATCAAGTTCTACGATCTGCTAAAATCTCCTCCCAGGCTTCCTGACTAATGGTCTCGATGGACCAGTCAGCCAAGCATGTATCGACTCAGAACTCAGAACTATTATCCACGGATTTCTTTTTCTCCAACAGACAAGAAATTGGATCACTAATGCTTGCATTTCTTGCTTGAAATCTGATCTATGAGCAGACATTCTTGTGGTTATATCCCTTACAATTCAGACAAACCCTAAATTATATAGTTTCTCAAAGTGGGACACAGTGACTATTGTTATATGATATTTTTCTACTTGTGCTGTAACTCTTTCCATGAAGGTTAATGTTCAAGTTCGTCACCCAACTACAAATTCCAGCAGCCAATTAACATGCGTAGATCAGTACTGAACAAAAACCAAGTCAGGAAACCCCTCATTTTTGGAAATTATTTGGCTTAAGTTACTCTAAGAAATGAAAACATGGAATATAGCTTGTGACATAAGCAAAAGACTAGTAGCCACCAATAACTCCTGAGAATATATGCTAACTGGAATATTATCCAGAAACAGTTGAAGGTACCTCGAGACATTGCAACTTAAAATCTTTTATAGGAAACGTAAATTCTCGACAATGCTTGTATAGGAAAAGGTTCCTCATCCGGTCTGCAACTAGTCACGTCTACATTCCAACTTTCATGCCTTAAGTCTCCAAGTCGACTAATCAAGGAACAAAGCATTTAGCCATTTAGATATTATATGATTCCTGTTTGCCCTTGAAAATATGGGCATTTAATGGTCTGTTAAATTGAAATTTTGTAATTCAACCGCTATTTTAAGGAAACAATAATTCAACTCTCTAAAAGATCAATTAAATATCAATAATTAAAATACTCTTCAAATTCAATCAACAAATTAATATGAGAAGAAGAAACTTAAATAATAAAATAAATACCAAGATTTAAGTGAAAAATCTTTTAGTATAGAGGAAAAAACCACAAGTTAAACTGACAAGTAAATCTACTAAATTTAAATAAGGATTTACAAAGTTTGATCTCTCACCCCACAACAATAAGTTGTCTTATAAAATTTCAGAATTGAAACCAAAGTTGAAATACAATCAACAAATTCTTAATCCAATCCCAAAAATAATAAAAAAAAAGGATGAGAATACTAAACTACTTGCTTTCTCTCTGTTTTTACTTAAATTTGGAAATTATAATCGCATTCTCATGTAAAACTTACATATTTTTTCTTTTATATCATGAAATAGGTTTTTTCTTACACCTTACACGATCACCTATACGGTCGTGTAAGCAACCATGTCTCTTCAACATCGCCTCACTTGCAGATGTACAGGGTCACATAGAGATACACGGTCGTCACATATGGTCGTGTATGTCATCAACATGGGCGTATTCGTGATTGTTTATGTCTTCGCTTTTCACATCCTTTCTCACACAGTTTCAGAAACTTACATGGTTGATATACACGACCCTGTAAGTTGAGGACATAGGCGCATCTCCCCTAAAAAAGCTTCATTCATCTTGTCTTCACTTATTCGCCATCTCTACAAATCATAAAGACGACTATGATAATTAAAAGTCTCAAAACAAGATTGGACACTCAACAATATCTCCCTCCAACCTAATTACGAGGAAGATTCGTTATTCTCCAATATCTACTTGAGAGATGCCTCGGCAAGCTTACTACATAGCTCATGTTTGCTTCCAAGAACAACTTTAGTTAACATATCAGCACCATTCATATCTATATGAATCTTCTTCAAAATCCATTGTTGCTTCACAATCACACAACTCAACCTATAATTTGTGACATCTCTATGCTTTGTGTAAGAATAATACATAGTATTTTTGCTTAAGTTAATAATGCTTTGACTATCACAAAATATTACATAGTTTTTTTGTTTCAATTCCAACTATTAAAGGAACCTTTTTAGCCAAATCATCTCCTTACGAGTTTCCGTTGTAGCTACATACTCTGTTTCAGTTGTAGATAAAGTCACATAATTTTTTAGCTTAGATTACCATGAGATGACTCCCTTTGCAAACTTGGACAGAAAACTTGAATTAGATTTTCTTTTATCAAGATCTCTAGCCATATCTATATTCATAAAACCTTATGAAGTTAGTTCACTATAAACAAAATACAAACTCCACTTTGACGTGCCTCTCAAGTATTTCATAATCTATTTTACTGCTTCCCAATGAACTTTTCTTGGATTTGATAAGAATCTACTCACTATCCCAATAGCATGTGCAATATCTAGCCTTGTATAAACTATTGCATACATTAAATACCTATTGCAAATGATTGTGGAACAAAGGACATATTATCTTTCTCCTTTTCTGTTAAGGGACATCACATTTACTCATCTTAAAGTGAGATGTCAATGGCATGCTAACAGACTTGGCATGCCTATATTGAACCTTTCTAGCACCCGTTAATATATTTCTCCTGAGACAACCACAATCTCCTACTATTCTTGTCCCTAGTTATCTTTATGCCTAAAATATGCTTTGCAGATTTTAAATCTTTCACATCAAAAGATTTAGACAAATCCTTCTTTAACTTTTGGATCCTTCCAATATATTGACCCATAATCAACATATCATCAATATATGGAAGAAGAATGATGAAGTTCTCACCTGTAAACTTCTTTGAATACACACAAAAATCGATATAAGTTTGTTTGTAACCATAATTTGTCATAAAAGAATTGAACTTTTAATACCACTGACTTTGAGTTTATTTTAACCCATATAGGCTTTCCTTCAACTTACAGACCAAATTTTCCTTGCATTTAGCCTTAAAACCTTTTGATTGCTCTATGTATATCTCCTCTTTCATATATCCATACAAGAAGGCAATTTCACATCCAATTGTTCTAGTTCAAGATCCAAACAAGTAGTCAAACCCAAAACTATTCGAATTGAGGTCATCTTGACTACTGATGAGAAAATTTCATCAAAATATATACCCTTCTTTTGACTAAACCCTTTCACCACTAGCCTTTCGTTATGCTTTACTAGCTTGTCACTATCTTTCCTTATCTTAAACAACCACTTATTTTTCAGTGACTTTTTACCTTTTGCAAATTTTAAAAGATCATATGAATCATTCTTCTTTAGAGAATTCATCTTTTCCTTCATAGTTGTGAGTAAGAAATCTTTGTCTTCACAAGATGCAACCTCTTACACATTCTCAGGCTCTCCCTCAACAGTAATCAATAGGTATATATTTTGAACTTGCATACCATGTAGAAGACTTTTTCTCTTTTGTTGACCTTCAAAGTTATATATCACTAGCGGTTGTTTTCTTGCTTATTATCCTCAACAACTTCATCTTTAGCATTATTCGAATGAGGTTCATGTAGCTAATCGTTACTAAGCTATATTTCATCATCGTTAACATATGTTTAATCACACATTTCATCTCCTTTACCTATAGACTACTCAATAATGGAAGAAATTGGCGAAGAATTAACAATGTCATATGATGAGTTACTGTGTGATGACTTAGTTCCTCTCAGAAGATTATCACCTCTCTTGTACTCCTGGAATACCATATCCTTATTCCTTACCACCTTTTGCTTCTTTAGTCCATAGAGTCTAAATTCAATCTGAGCACCACTATATCCAATAAAGATACAAAGTATTGCACCTTTGAGCTAAACTTTTATCTTTGATCCTTGGGTACGTGTCTAAATACCTTATAGCCAAAAACTCACTAATAATGATATATGGGATCTTTTTAATCCATGCTCTCTCAAAAATCTCAAAATATAATAGAACTTAAGGAAATTTATTTAATCAAGTAAATTGCAACTTGGATTACTTCACTCCAAAATATCTTTGGCAATATAGACATTCTGAGTGTGCAACGAACCTAGTCCAAAATTGTTCTATTCATCCTCTCAACAATACTACTATGTTCTAGAGTCCCTAGTTTTATTCTTATATATCTAATATTATGCGATGTATAGTAATCTTCAAACACCTTAGAAGTATACTCATCTCCATTATCTGTTCGCATGCACTTTAACTTCCTCCCAACTTTCCTTTCTACCATGATATGAAACTTCTGGAAAGTTTCAACTACTTGACTCTTTGAGTTTATCACATATAACCAAGTCTTCCTTAAAACATCATTAATAAATGTAATAAAATATTTGTTACCTCTTAGTGACTCATCCTTAATAGGTCCATCAACATTTGAATGCATGAACTCTAATATCTCGGACTTTCTTATAGATCTTCTCTTGAAAGGGACTTTATGTTACTTTCTAGCTAAATAATGATCACAAGGATTAAGTAGTAGTGTGTTTTTAACTAAGATAAGGGATTTCTCATCCAACAACTTTGATCTTTTCTAACTCATATGTTTTAATCGTCAATGCCACGTATTTAAAGAAGTTTCCTTTTCATCTATGTATACTTCTTCACTACCACACACCTTTAAATTTGTCTTGTACAATGTGCACAATAACTCTCCTCGAGTAATAGTCATTGCTCCTTTGGATAGTGTCCACTTTTTATCCTTAAAAGTGTGTTGAAATCCTTCTTGATCTAACACATTAGTTGATAACAAATTTTTCCTTAGATTGGGGATTTGTCATACATCTCTTAAGATCAGTAAGCATCTGACATTTGTATAAACTCAGATATCACCCATACTGATAATCTTGGTAGAGCTTTAATTTCCCATATTTATGCTCTCAAAGTCTCCTCTCTTATAGTTTGAGAAGTACTTCACCTTTAAAATACAATGATAAGAAGCTCTTATGTCAATTACTAACTTATAACTCGAATTACTGATGGAAGCATTTAGTTGTCACACAAACTAAGGACATCTTATCATTTGTGCTTGAAGCTATTGCAGTTGTATTCTTATCATCTCCATCATTTTGATAATCTTGCTTTTTCTGATCCTCTTCTACTTAAAGCATAACCTATTAATGTGTCCTAGCTTTTCATAATAGTGGCATATCTTCACGTCTTTGTTTTCTCTAGACTTTGATTGGTTCTTAACTTGGCACACCCTTTGGGACCCTGCTCTTGTTCCTTCTTATGCTTTCTATTGGCCCCCGAAATTTTTCTTGATGAATAAGCATGATTTAAATTAATTTTTGAGGTCTTGTTAGATTAATTATTTTGGAGTAATTAGCATGTCAATGTTAGTAGGATTTATTTCTTGGATTGATAGAAT
Source organism: Erythroxylum ulei (assembly GCA_027564395.1). Taxonomy (NCBI): domain Eukaryota; kingdom Viridiplantae; phylum Streptophyta; class Magnoliopsida; order Malpighiales; family Erythroxylaceae; genus Erythroxylum; species Erythroxylum ulei. Next base: position 48,927,466 of record JANITX010000210.1, read on the forward strand.
TAAAGTATAATTGTAGTAAGAATGTATAAGGGCATTTGTGGCAAAACAATTAAGCCTTTAAGTTTTAAAGCATAGGTGGAAGGGCATAAGGGTCATTTTACAATCCTTAAGAGTGTAAGTTAGAAGAAGTAATTTTTATCTTGCTAGAGAAGAGAGTGTCGTGGAAGAGAAGAAGAAAAGAAGAGGAAAGCTAGGGTTTGGAGATTTTTGAAGATTTTGAAGAATTTGAAGCATCAACAAGTAAGTATGAGCTTTAACTCTTCTTGATTTGTTAGATGAAGTATATTTAGTGATAGTTAGAAGTGAAAAGCAATGTTGATTGTGGGTAAGAAATCTTTTAGGGTTTAATGATCAAAGATAGATTTTGATGTAATTGTTAGTGATATTGGGTTGAAATGAGCTTAAAAATGAAGTACAAGAGGTGGTTTAGGGTTAAGATGGGTTATATTTGAAAGATTGGAAGTATATAGATGAAGAATGTCGAAAAATGTGTTCGGAATGAGTTTCTGGAAAGCGAAATCCATTTTTCTGCACAAACATATTTTGGTATTTTAGGCATAATTTTTTATGTAGATGTCCAAATTGAGTGATTTTTGATTTGGTGTAAAATAGAGACATAGGGCTACAAGTTTTATGAAGAAATGAAGTTTTCAGTCTATAAAGATCTCCATTGTTTGATGGAAGTTGAGTATAGAATATTGTTTCAGCATAAGGATGGTCCCAACATGTTTGGAGTATAACTTTCGGATTTAAGAAACAAATTGAATGATTTTAGTGTCATTGGAAACCTAAGACAATGAAGAAAATTTTTATAGAAGGAATTGTTATCAAATTTGTTGGGCACCATTTTCGGAACCCAACCCTTACTCTGATACCACAAATGTTGGATCCCGTTTTCGGAACCCAACCCTTGCTCTGATACCACAAATGTTGGATCCCATTTTCGGAACCCAACCCTTGCTCTAATACCACCTATGTTGGATCCAGTTTCCGGAACCCAACACTTGCTCTGATACCAACCTATGTTGGATCCCGTTTCCGGAACCCAACTCTTGTGAAATCATGAAACGTGATCTTCGTTACTCCTTATTATTATTATTTTTTAATTTCCAACACTCTTCGGAATCATAAAACATATACGTCTTACCCTATAGGGTTAATTCATTTAACCCTTACAAAGCATGAGCTTACTCCTTAAATAGGACCCAACAATTGATCCAAAATTGAATTCATTTAACCCTCATAAAGCCTGAGCGGGTTTCCTTTTTAGGGTTACTTCAAAGTACCCTTATTAGCCATCATCGGTTCACATTGTTCACATAGCATCTCAAGCCACAAATGCGAGCCCACATAATGAAATCATAAAAATCACAATTGGCTTCTTCAAACATGTAGCTCTTAGTCTCCAGTTCATTTAGAAACAAGAACCACCTCAATCGGAGCTTTATAGCTCAAGATATGCTTAAAAATCCCAAATATGTTCATAGCCCAATTATGCTCATCCAACTGACCCCTCACTTCATATCAATCAAACTTTCTCAATTCAACTCCAAAGGCTACCAATTTTTATTTAGAGGTAGGGAAATGTGATAGAAAGCTAACACCTCAATAATCACCTCAATCAGAGGTCGGACAGAGGAGTTATGGCCAAACGAATCCAACATGTTCATGACTTTACTCCTATTGAACATACTTTGGCACAAATGCCATAACTCTCACTATAGGTGTCTGGTTGACTTCAGTTTTGGACGATTAGAAAGTAGACATCTAGGGATACAACTTTTATGAAGACTAAAAATTTAAATTTTGTCATTAAGAGGGTAAAAATACACGAACCGTGTGAAATCACACCGTCAGGCCGTGTAACCTTCGGGTGAAATAGTGTCCCTGCGTCCAGAAAAACACGGCTTGCGTGAATTCACACGGGCAGGCCGTGTAACCTTCGGGTGACACAAAATTTTCACCCTCTAAAACCCCTCCAAAGGATCCTAAACCCATCCTAGCATCCCCTTTACTCAAAATCTTGCCAAATTCAATTTTTTTCTAGTCCAATATCAATTCATAACTTCTAAAGGTTCGGGAATTTTGTCCACTACGACATCCTAACTTGTAATGATCATAACTTACAATTCCGATATCAAAAAATTGCATACTTTATAGCGTTGGAAAGCTATAAAGACGAAATACAAATTTCGTGTAGACAACTTGGTCTAATTCAATCTAAATCAATACAGTTTTTCCTTGGAAATCAGCATACACAAATTACCCTCATGAAAAACTTAACATTCCCAATTTCAATTCCTTTATTACAACCTCATTCAAACAATTCAATTTGCCATTGGAATTCATCCAACACTCAACCTCAATTCATATGATTTCTTACATTCAATAGCATCTTGTCATCCACCAAGTTCCTCTCTTGCTTTTCCATAATATCTTACATATATAACCATGGTTCATGCTCAAGATTTCTCAACTCATCATCCATACATAATTCACATTCCAATTTCATAATCATCCATATACCAATTCATAATTCAAGCCATACACAATTCCATATTTCATTAACATCATAAAATGAGAGTTTTACAAACTTCATTGGCAACTCATGCCACAATACAATATCAATATCCAATATACAATACATGCAAAACCCAATAATTCTCAAAATACATTTGAAGCCTTGTTTTACATCAATAATTCCAAAACAGAACAAAACATGCATATCCGAAGTAATGTCTTGACTTTCTTTCACTTTGTTCCTGCTTATCACCTGGAGATGGGACGGAGAGGGGGTGAGCTCGAAAGCTCGTGGGTAACATGCTTATAACAAATAACAAGCAAAAACTGTTCAAAAAGTCCATTGTTACAAAATGCTTATTGAATCATAAATCTCACTTTTCTCAAAACTCTTGTCAAGAAATCAAAATCGCAACACACAACTCATGCATTTTTCATCTTGTTCATAAATCATGAATGCATCAAAACTTGTCACAATTCATAAACACATAAACACATAATAATGGTTTAGGTAAGTCCATAAACATAACGAACTACACAATTCCATATAATGGTCTTATGTAGTCGTAAACTTGAGGGAGTCCTAAAAGGAGTTCCGTGCCACTAGTGGGCAGGTGAGAGAAGCCTTGACTTGGTCAACGTGCACGTGACGGTTCTTGGATGGACTACTAAAACCCACATAACATGTATTTCAAAACTTGTTGCCTAAAATGGCACTTTTTGAAAAAACTTGATTTTTCTTGACATTTTTCCATAAAGGCATATTTTAAAAACACAATTATTCATGAACATGAAATATCTCACATTTCATCAACCAAATTCACATAGCAATTCATCAAATCATTCAAAAGCACTGAATGCAACAAATTTAGCAATTTCTCACATCAATGACAACCAATAAAAACAACATTTAAGAAGCCATTGAAAACATTTTGTTTTCTTGATTTTGAAAACATATCAAGGGCTCATTAATTGAATTATAAATATGCAACCCACCTTAAATCCTTGCTTGAAACTTGACTCAAATTGTCTCCCCTTGTTCTTGATTCCTCTTGCCTCCCTTAATGTCCTTTATCAACATTCACAAAATTCCCAATCAATAGACATTTCAATTGGACAACCCATATGACTTATTCATCAAAATTGACCTTAGAATTCACAAACCCATACTATTCTTAAGCTATCTAAACTAAAAACCTTTCAAAATCCAACTAATCAAACATACTCTTACCTTGAATGTTCACCAAACAATGAATTTCTTGGCTTGAATGGAAGCTCTCACCATCCTCCACGTTTTTCTCTTCTTGAGCAACATGAAAATCCCTCTTGAAGACCATGAAAAAGCAAGCCCTAGCTCTCTCTTTCTTCTTTCCTTCTTCTTCTCCACGACACCTCACTCTCTTCTCTCTATTTTTTTTGTTCTTTTCCTCTCATTTTCGTGCATCACTCTTCCTTATATACCAACCCACATGTCTTATTAGCAAATGACCTCTTTGCCCTTCCTTATAAGACTAATAACTTACATGCTTAAGTTGTCTTCCAATTTTGCCCCT
>JANITX010000210.1:48984042-48998976 GCA_027564395.1 Erythroxylum ulei
AATTGTGTAATTTTCTCACCTTTTATAATATATTTGTATATTTTTCTTAGTAAATGTATGAAAAAAAATTTAGAGCTGAAATACTTTTTACTTTAATCTTTTAAATTTTTATACAATTGAAGTTTTAAGTCTGTTTGTAAAGGTCAATTAATAATTTCATATTATTATTACATAATATATAATGTTGTACAAATATAAAAATAAAGATAAATAAAGAGAAAAGATAAACATGTAGCTAATCAACATCTAAAATTATAAACATTTGTAACTAACTATACAAATAAAAACAAATATGATTAAAAGGATAAGAGCTGAGATTTATCACTAACAATCGCCTTAAGCTAATGATGAAAAAGAGAGAAGTTGCAACTTGGATTTATGGCATTCAAAAAGATGAAGTCTTAATAGTTTTATAAGAATATTCACAACTTGATTGGGACTAGTTACGAACTAAATTTGAGATTTCCATTCTCCACTATTTCACACACGAAATGATAATCTAACTCTACGTATTTTGTGTGAGCATGAAAGACGAGATTATGTAAGGTAAATTGCTTTAATGTTACCAATTAGATAAGTAATCCATATTAATAGTTCAGTAGTAGAATTGGTAGGAGCTTTATACTCACCATCATTAGAATACCTCGCAATGGTAGCCTACTTCTTAATAATCCATGAAACAAGATTATTGCTAAGATAAATATCATAACTATTAATAGATCATCGATCATCCAAGCAACATCCAAAATCATTACTAGTATTGCAATTGATTGGAGGAACTTTAAACAATAAACAACCCTTCTGAGGCAGTATGTTTGAGAATCCTAAGCAACTTCTTAGTTGCTTTCCAATGGTCTTCATTTGAAGAGTGCATAGACTAACATAATTTGTTCAAAAAATGCAATATTTGAACTGATAAAAGTTAAATATTGAAGAGCACCAACCACTTTTCCGTACAACTCACCATCATGGTAGGATTGGAATGTTTGATGAGTGAAGAAGCAACAAGCATAAGGGCTGAACAAGGTTTAGCATCTAACATATTGGTGTGAGCAAGAATGTCAGCAATATATTTTTGTTGATTGAGCACAATGATTTCCAATTTTTGTTTGATTTTTACACCTAAAAGATAATAGAGTTGATCGAGATCTTTAGCCAAAAATTTTCATTTCATTTTAATAATAAACCATAGCACATGACTCTTAGTTGAACCTGTAACATGAATGCCATCCATATAAATAAGAACAAATAATTTGTGAGCCCCATGAGTTAAGATGAAAAATGAAGTATTTGCTTTTGAATATTAAAACTCGAGGTCATAGAGAAATTTTGTGAGGTGATAAAACCAAATACATGGGGCTTGTTTAAGGATATAGAGGGACTAATGTAAATGATACATATAGTTGACTTTGTAGGATCATAAAAGCCAATTAGTTTCTCCATAAAGATGATACGATCAAGAAAACCATAAAGAAAGTCATTTGAAACTTCCAATTGTCTAACCGACCAACCATGAGAAATTGCAAGACCAAGCACTATATGGATTAAAGTTGCCTTAACATCAAAGCTAGTTATTTCTAAATAATCAACTCCATCTTGATGTTTGAATCCTTTTGCAATAAGATGTGCTTTGTATTGGTTTATTTTTCCATGAGCTGTGCGCTTGATCTAAAATACTCATTTGTTGCCAATACATTTTAATCTTTAAAACGAGGGAGTAACATCTAGGTTTTATTAATGTGTAAAGCTACAATTTCACCAAACATGGCTTTTCTCCATTTTAGAAACAATTTAGGTTGGCTAAACACATGAGATTTAGTTTACAAGTATTTTGGTTGTTTATGGAGTTAGATAGAATGGGCATGTCATTTAGACATTATGGTGGGATGAAGCTGCATGCTATCAGAACAATTAATGTGAGATGATCATTGGAATGGATATGAGTAGAAGGTGTAGTACTAGTGAAAACGATTTGAGGATAATAATTGAGGTCAACAACTAATTCTAATTAATAGATTTGAGAACCGAAATGATGAGAGAATGGACTCCTAGTGACAATAGGATTTGGAAATAAGGGATATAGCTGAGGTGCAATATGACTTTGAGAGGATGGGTGACGAAGAAATTGAATTAAACTTAGACTTATTAGTAAAAGATTAGGACCAAAATTAGATGAAGGGATATGGGACATACATCAAGGTACTTCGTGTAATCACAAAGAGGAAGGTGAGCTACTTGTGATCACTAACCCTAGTACATATGGGTTATAGTGGAGAAGATAAGCCTTTAACATGGCATTATGTATGGACAAATCATTATCCATAAACGCAACATGCCGACAAACAAAAATTGAACCTGAAGACAAGTCAAGACAATGAAAACCTACATGAATAAAAGACTTACCGAGATACGCATATGGAAAAGTGAGAAAATCAAATTTATTGTGATTAAAGGGACGAAGAAGAGGATAAATGGCACAACCAAATGGATGCATAGAAATATAATCTGAAACAATTTTATAGAGAGGATGAAAAGAGGATTCATCGCGAACAATTTTTATTATTAGCACATTAATACACGAGACAGTCATGGAAAAGGAAAAATTACAGAATTTTAAAGGCACATTGGATTGATAAAGCAATATCAAACTAGTATCATTAAGATGTTGAATTTTCCTTTCAACAATGTCATTTTGCTTATGTGTATTCAGGCATGCAATACAATGTATGAACCCAAAATAGGAGAAATATTTGTGTAATTTTTGGTACTCCTCTCCTCAATCTAAATAAAATGCCTTACTTTTGGAATTAAATTTGCGTAAAATAAATGGCTCAAAAGACAAAAATATGTAATATACATCACTTTTATTTTTGAGAAAATAAATCCATGTGAACCATGCAAAATTATCAAAAAAAATCTATGGCCTAAAGCAGACATAATAGAAGCAAGTCTCTACATATCAAAATGAACAATATTAAATGGAGTTTACTCATATGTTGAACACTAGCTAAAGGAAGATGGGAAAATTTTCTTTGGAAGCAAAAGGAACATGGTTCTTTGTTAAAGATAGAAAATTGTAAATTATTATTCTTGATAATTTGAATAACTTCCCTAAAATAATGTCATTTATGAAGAGATAGAACTTCTTTGACTATGGCGTCTTTGATTGGCTTGGATCTTAAAGCATAGACTCCATTTTCTTTCACTCTTACCATCTATATGCACCTTTTCAATAAGTTGGTACTTTACAATAAAGTGATTTGGGTAAATTTTAAAAAATTAAGATTTTTCAGCGGTAATTTTTTAGACATACAAAAGGTTTTTTAACAATATAAAAAAAATGCAATTTTTTTAAAAGTTAATGGACCATTACTAGCAACAAGAAACGAGGCACCAGTATGTAAACTTGTCATCTTTTAGCCATTACCTGCATGAATTTGATTCCTTCTAAAGTATTCTCAAGTAATTATGAGATAGGATGCATTCAATGAAATATGATAATTAGCTATAGTATCAGTAAACCAAGGATGGATTAAGAGCTTTATGAAAGTATTGTGAAACTGACATATCATTCTTTTTCAACTCTCATAATTATATGTTTAATTGAAGCGATTTTGAGAAATAGCTCAAAAAGTCTTAGTAAGTGCTTGCCAAACATTAAAAGAAGAATTAATACCAATAATATAAGAAAATATTTCTTCTACGAGGGAGGATAAAAACCAATAAAGAAGCATTTGATCTTTGTGAAACCATTCACCATAGTAAGGATTTAGAATTTGTTGAGAAGGACTGGTTAAAGAGGTAATGCTTTTAGATGGTGTTTGTGTGGCTCCACCAATGAAGCCATTAAAATTTTGTAATTAACTAATGGAGAGAATCTAGGCCATGTAATTTTTGGTATTTATTTTTATGGAAAAATGTGCTAAATATTGGTAGGATTTTAGTTAGAAACCACGGCTATTGAACTTTTGGTTAGTGTTTGAGAAATAATGCTTATAACTTTGATAATACATCTTTGTAAAGGACACTTAATGATTTCATATTAGTATTGCAAGAGATATAATGGTATAAAAGATACAAAGATAAAGATAAACGAAGGGAAAAGATAAACACACAACTAATCATCATCTAAAGCTATAATAATTTGTAACTAACTATACATATAGTAATTAACTAATCTAACTAAAAGGATAAAGTGTTGACGTTAAGAAATTATTTAATATTTAGAAAATGATTTATATTGATGTTTAGTTTTTTTATAGGATTAAGATAAATTAAGTGTAATGTAGTAAGAATTGTTAATTCAATCTATAGTCAAAATTCAATACTATTCAATATTTGGAGCAAAATTTTTGATAAAAACATTAGGTTAAAGTGATTTAATAAGTTATAAAAAGTTAAGAAAAATATCTATATTTTATAAGAAGATATCAGGACATAATATTGAATCCAAAAAGGAGAAGTTAGAGAAAGAAACTTATATGTTACCAAATATTGTTTATATATTGGTCATGAATTTTGATAGGAATATTAGATTGAGATGAATAAAGAGGGTATAAAAATTGTATACAACTTAATAAAAACATCTTCAATATATGAAATTTAATATTTTTTAGATGTGGAATAATTTTACTTCAATCTTTTAAAAATTTGATAGCTAGTCGAATTGTCAAAAATCTATTTTTTAAAGTCATATATTTCGAAGATTTTCATTAGGAAAACTTTAAAAAATGTAAAAGAGAGAGGAAAGGTAGCAAGGATAGATTTTAGGTCTTATTAAATTGATGAGTTATAAGGATTTAAATATATTTATTGAGTATAAAATTATGTGATTGTCAATATCTAATTATTAATGCACATGTTGAGCGTATTTTTGACTTTCAAATAGATATCATTAATAACTTGGGTAGTTGTATCTCACTACATCTTAAGGTGTCGGCGCCTCTTTGTGGTTGGTATGATATGTCATTAATAACTTGCGTTGGAATATTGCCGATTCGTGGAAAATTGGCAATTGCCAAGTCTAACGAAGGAAATTGGAAGGGAAAGTCCTTTCCACTGATCCTGGAAATTAAGGATCTATAACTGTGAGTTCATGCAAGCATTTTAACTATCGAGAGGAGCCCTGTTGAATCATGAACCCCAGCAAATGTTGACTGCAGTTATTAGTCTCTCCTCTATCATTTTCTTTACCACATTTATTAAAATACTAGGTAGTTTAATAATCTTAATTTGATTAGTCATGGAATATCGGTACTGGTAACCCCTTATTAAAATTTGGAATATACTAGGATGATATATATGGTGATGGAAACAAACCTTGATAAAGAAATTTCTTTGTTTGTTCAAACGTCGATTGTCTGATAGAAATATCTTTATTCCTTTTCCGCCAAGGATCGATAAAAGCTTCAATAATGGGTTGAAACATGGATCCTTGATTAGGACTTTGGAAAGGAGTTAACTGCTCAAGCCATGGAAAACACTAAACAGTGGACACGTTTATTTCTTTATTGATTATACTCGAAGCCATCTCCAGGGTATATAAAATTTTATAGTAAAATTGAACTTGGAATTCAATAATAGGACGTAAAGTAGATGTGACGTCACTATAAGATCGATTCATGTTCGTTTCCTACCCCACACCCCACAATTTGAAGTTGTTTATTACCTAATTTTCTATCGAGTTTGATCAACCTATTTCTCATTTCTTGATCAATCGGGTTTGATAAAGTTTTGATCATTGCAAGTAGTAAAATAGTAACACGTCTTTCCTGCTCTATTATGGTATTATGGTTTGGTGTAATTGACTGGATTAGAATTGATCTATTACTCTTCATTATACACAAATTATTCATCAGTTGGTGGAAGATTGTTTGCCAATTTCAGGAGTCAGGATCTTTTGTCCATTTTACTCTATCCTTATCCTGTTTCATAAATCTCAACCATCTATTTATACGGGTCTCACATAAATAAATAGCGACCCACATAAAATAAAATGAGCAGAAGATCCCGTCCATAATTTCAGGGTATCTTTAACTCTTACGAATTGAACTTGCAATGGCAGAATTGGACTTCCCAACACCTGAGGCCGGAGAAGTTGATAATGATGCTAAAATTGGATTCTTCAAAGGCTGGATCACATATTTACATGTACGTGCGCAGTGGCGAGATGTTCCTTCTTGATGCCAAAACAATCAACCTTGTTTTCTCTTCTGCTTAGAATATACTTGTTGGAGTAACAAAAATACTTTACGTTCTTATAACCCTAGTTGGACAAACTTCTTACTATTGCTCATGTAAGAAGATAAAAACAGAAAATCTACCTCAACATTTCAAAGTTCCCATAAGGGATTTCAACGCATTTATAATATAACATACGTAAGAGCTACTGTAAGCTATAAGAAGTTAATTATTTGGCCGATTGAGTATTCCTTAAATTAATGAATGAATTAGATAGGCAACCTAACACCTCCAAGATCAAGTTAAAACGACAAATTAACAAAACACAGACTATCTTGGCATGCCTTGATTTGGTTCCTATAATCTGGAATTGATCTGACAATAGTAATCATAATGAACCAAGCTGTTATGTGCACTAGAAGGAGAGCAAGTACTAATGTTCGCGTATTTATGATATAAAAAGCATGAAACTAATCACGTAAAGTTCTAACTTAAACTAGAATTTGCTGCTGTCTTATGTAATATAAATCTGTGCTTAATTGTACAACTACCGTACACTCTACAGTCTCTTCTTCGACTTGCTTGTTAGTTGATCACCCTTTGCCACCGCCATTGATAAACTCCCCTGTTTTCTCTTGCCCAAATGCCTTCTCACGTAGAAACTCAAGAACAGCAAGAAAATAGCTCCATTGAGCACAAAATCGAAAACCCACGCACCAATTCCATTGCATCCACCTTTGTTAATGTGTAGCTGAAGAACACCGATGTGGCAAGCCAAGTTGCAACCGAGCATAAGAATCTGGCAGTTGTCAACGAACGGGAAACAAGCTCCTGGCAATCCGATCGCCGTCCAAAACCTGTAACCGTACACGACGGAGTACAACAGAGTTGCGATGAGGATTGCAAGGACTTGAAAAGATTGTGAGAATTCAAGCCACAAAAACGACGTGAAGGCCATGATTGAGGAGTTCAAGAGCTGGAAAAAAACCAGCTTTCGATGACTTAATATGGTGAAGAAACTGCGCCACATATGTAGGAAGCGAGAGAGATAATACATGTATGACCAGAAGAAGACACGGCCCGAGGGACGCGTACCGAGAGGAAAACACAGGAGCCATTGAAACGGGGATTTGGAGCGACGCCAAAACCAGCTAGTTTCCCGGATCTCGACGGCGGCGGAAAGGAGGATGCCAGTGAAAATGGTGGCGTTGATCAAGGCCATAGAGAGGCTGTGAAGGGCTGGGATTGGACCTAAAATAATAGGACGGTCACGTTTGATAAGAAGGACGAGTAAAAGATGAATGAATATTGAGAAACTGAGGTAAAAAGCTATGGAGGTGATGAGAAATGACCAAGTAGAGCCCCATGAATTGGCGTGGCTCCACCGGAATGAGACGACGGAGGGATGGTCTGTAAGGTAGTAGGTCAGGGTCTGTAAGAGGGTGGCCATCGTCGTCATCGGAGGTGGGGTTTAGAGGAGGAGGAGAACCACCGCCGCGTTCGTGTGGTGGTTGTTTATGTTTATGGTCTAGTCATGCCATGTTTTACCGTCTTCTTCTCTTCTTTTTTTATGTTTTTGTTTAGCAGAACTTTTGATTTTCTGGTTCGGAGAAGGAAGTGGATCGAAAATGGAAGATTAAAATAGGGGAACCTCCATTTAGGACCGAACACTACACTGGGGATTTAATATCGTATTTCACACGTGTGAACATGTAAGATTATCACACGAGTGAGATTGTTCTGTCGTTGTGATATAGTTGGGACACATTGAACGTACAAAAATCGGTTGGACTACCTCACCATTTTCTTCTCATGGAATTTAATAATGGAAACTCGGAAGAGAAAATTATAAAAGGATTTGTTTTGTATCCATCTTAACGTAATTTAAAATTAACAAAGTTAATTTAATTTAATTTTTAAAATTTATATGAAGATTAAAATTTGAGAAAATTATAAAAGGATTTATATCCATGTTAACGTAATTTAAAATTAACAAAGTTAATTTAATTTAATTTTTAAAATTTAGATGAAGATTAAAATTGATTTTAATCTTCATCTAAATTTTAAAAACTCAAATCAAAAATAAAAATTAAATTCTTTTCACATATATTTGTATGTGTATAAAAAATAAAAATAGTTTAAATTTTATATATTAATAAATAATTATTTTCACATCTATTAAAGTTTGATCTTATTCCAATCAATATGTATTGACTAGTTTCGTTGGCTTGATGTTATTATCTATGAACATTTTGAAAATATTTCAAGTTCAAAGTAAAGCTAAGGAGAAGAATAAAAACAAGCAGCCGGCAATAAATAAAAGCACATATGGTGTGGTTTTTTCACGGATGGTTTATATGGTCAAGAAGAGTTTTCTAAAAGTCTTCAAAGAATTGAAGTGTTCACAAGATTTTCTACTGTTAAATTTTCTTGAACTTTTATAAGTGCAAGCTTTTAATGATTATTTGTACAAAACATATTATTAGAATTTGAGTTATTTAAATTGAAATTTTCATTGTAATATGTTAATTATTAAATCATTTATTTAAAATTATAATTTTCTCAGTTCCTAATCATTCCAAAAAAAATTAAATGCTAGAAGGAAGCAAATGGTAATATTAAATGCTAAAAAAAAGTGATATATACTATTTGTTAAACATGGGAAGATACGGAAAATCAATTAAATTTTTATTATAAATGAAAGGAAAATTATAAAAAGAAACCAAAAAAGAAAAAAAAGGTAATATAACTATATTTGTTAAAGTGACTTAATTACTATATTTATTAAGTCAACCGCTCTTGGTACCTATTTTTAGAAATAGAATATGTGTATAAATTATTAATAATGGGCATTTCAAGTTTGATGAGTACGCATGTTCGTTACAGGAGCATTCCATATCACCAATAAGAAGTATCTTCTCTTTCATTTAGAACTAAGATGTCTCTCTCTCTCTTATTGATGACAAGTTTCCTTTAGTCTTTTGTTACCTATCCTGTGTTCAATCATGGTAGACGATATTTCTATCGATATGGCCAGTCTTTCCATTAAAGGTGAGGGGGATGAAGGAGTGGTGATTGAAGGGAAGGAGATCGTGGAAGATGGAATTGATTATTCTATGTGTTTGGTGGGACGTTTTCATTCGGATCGGAATATCAACTTCAATGCTATGAAACATACTTTGGCATCCTTATGAAGGCTTTTCATGGGGGTTACGATTCATGAGGAGGAGGATGGCACGTATTTATTTCAGTTCTATCATGAAGTGGATGTGAGTAGGATAATGGAGATATCTCTTTGGACGTTTGATAACCAACTGCTGCTGTTGGAGAGGATGGGCAATTATTCTCGTCCTTCTGAGGCCCCATTGTTTCATGTTATTTTGTGGGTACAGGTGCATGGTCTGCGTTTTGGATTTATGTCAGAGCATGTGGCTGAGAAGATTGGCAATGCATTAGGGGAGATTGTGGAGTCAGATCCTAAGAATTATGATAAGACGAAAAAGAAGTTCATACGATTGCAGTATCAACAGGATGTAAGAAGGACAATTCGTCAGTCAATACGTTTAAGGAAGGATAATAGGGAGTGGCTTACTGTGGATTTAGAGTTCGAGAAGTTATCCTATGTCTATTTCCTATGTGCCTATTTAGGGCATACTGAGAAGTTTTTCCTATGTGCATATTTAGGGCATATTGAGAAGTTTTGCCGATTACTGCTTAACAAGAACAATGGTCCTCTTATCCGGAAACTTATGTTATCTATTTGAGCTACAATTCGTTGAAATCCCATGACTCTTGGATCACGGTGGCTAAGGGAGGGGGAAACGATGGAGGAGGGAGAAGAGTCCACGCAGAACGGGATTGGTAGGTTCGGAATGAGTGGAGTTCAAAATTCAAATGGGCGCCAAACGGATAAGGGAGGTGCGGATTTTGCTGGTAATAAATCAGGGAATTCGAAAATGGGTGAGGAGGTGGATATAGAAGGTGGAAGTGATCTGGTGGGTGAGGATGTAGGTGTTACTATTACAAACCCTAAAAGAAGAAGAATGGGTCCGGAGCCTAAGAAAACAAAGGAGTCTAGTACTTTGAAAAATGATCTTCCAAGTTTTGGTATTGGTTAAAAAAAAAGACCAACAATGGGCGCTGTGAATCAGGCCCGTCAACAAAAATGAGTTGCATAAGCTAGAACTGTCAGGGGCTTGGCAACCTTTGAGTAGTGAATTCTTTGCAGGAAATTGTTAGACTTAAAAGGCTAAATTTAATTTTTCTTATTGAGACTCTTTATAGTTATCAAAAATTAATGAAATAAAAGACCTCATGCATTATGGGTTTCTTTTCGGTTAACAGTAGAGGCCATAGTGGTGGACTTGCATTGATTTGGAAGTCTGTAAATACTATTTCTCTTATTAGTTCATGTGATAGATATATTGATGCTTTATTAGATATTGCTAATGTGAGTGCTTGGAGGGTTACTGATTTCTATGGTGAACCTAACCGATCTAGGCGATTAAATTCATGGCAGTTATTACGTGTTTTGGCTTCGCATAGTGAGGAACCATGGGTATGCCTTGGTGACTTTAATGATATTCTTTATGGCCACGAAAAGCGAGGTGGAAGACCTCAGCCGTTGTGTCTTACGCATGGGTTTCAAGATGCAGTATTAGATGTTGGTCTTCATGATTTTCCTATGACTGACCATCAATTTATGTGGAAGCACGGAAGAGATTTGAGCCAGCTTATAGAAGAAAAGCTTGATCGCATTTTGACAATAGAAGTTTGGCAGCAGTTATTTCCACATGCATGTGCGTAGGTCTTGCCTATCTCTTCATTCGATCTCCTGCCTCTCTTTCTTCAGATACGACTTATTATGCCTAGACCTATAGCATGCAGGTTCAGATTTGAGAACTATTGGATAAGGGAACCTTTTTGTCGGGAACTTATTATTGATTGTTGGAATCATAACGTGGAATTACCACTTTCAGATAAACTCCAGAGATGCAATCAATTGTTATCAACCTGGGGTAAGGAACTTCGGAATGTGCATAAGACGGAGATGGATAATTGTTTGATGTTTATGACAGTGTTGAGAGGGTCTAGGATTCAGACGGATATGGATAATTTTGCTGTCGCTAAAAATCGCTATTTTGAGTTACAATGTCAACGTGAAGTGTACTGGAAGCTGAGAGCGAAGTAATTTTGGCTTAAAGAAGTTGATTCAAATACTCATTTCTTCTACAATGCTACTACAGTTAGACAAAAGAAAAATCGGATTGAGCGACTTCAGGTTGACAATGGAAGTTGGTAGACATGGGAGACTAGTTTGGAATCTGTGGTTAGTTTGTACTTCTCCAACATCTTTCAATCTCAAGTTTGTGATGTTAACCCAGTTCTAGAACATATCCCGAGATTGATTACTGAGGATCAGAATGAATCGCTACTTCGTCCTTATACTGCAGAAGAAGTAAAAGCTATTGTATTTTTTATGATGTTGGACAAGTCACCTGGGCTTGATGATTTTAACCTGGGCTTCTATCAGAAATACTGGGATATCATAGGTGGTAAAGTAGCTCAGACCTGTATTGATTATTTTCATTCGGGCAATTTTCCCAGAGAGTTGAACGAAATGGCAATTGTGTTGATTCCAAAGAAATATGAGCCTGAGGTAATGGGTGATCTCCGTCCTATTGCTTTATGCAATGTACTTTTGAAGATTATTACTAAAATGATGGCTCACAGATTGAAAAGCTTATTGCCTTAAGCTATTTCAGAATCCCATAGCGCTTTTGTAGCAGGTAGAAGCATTTAGGATAATTGCATTTGAAATGATGCACTCGTTCCATCGCCGAACTAGGGGGGAAGAAATATTCTACAACTCTAAAGATCGATATCAATAAGGCGTACGATCGTATGAAATAGACTTTTGTTGAGGCAATTATGGTAAAAATGAGGTTTGCCCGTGGTTTTATGGATCTCATTATTTATTGTCTCTCAAAAATCAGCTACAAGATTCTTCAGAATGGGTTTGAAATTGGACCAGTGATTCCTAGGCGGGGCCTGAAATAGGGAGACCCCCTCTCTCCTTATCTGTTCATAATCTGCACTGAAGGTTTATCAAGACTATTTGATCATTCACTTTTAGCTGGCAGAATGCAAGGATGTAAAGTTTCTAATCGAGATCTTGTCTTATCTCATTTGTTCTTCGCGGACGATAGCCTTATTTTCTTTCAGGCTAATGCACAGGAAGCTAGTGAAGTTCAAAGATGTCTACAGACTTATGAGAGAGCATCAGGACAACTTATTAATTTTACCAAATCTTTCATAACATTTAGTGCAAATACCTAAATTTGATGAGGGAGTCTATTTGTGCCATCCTTGCTGTTTCGAAAAAAGAGTCTTTGGGTAACTTCCTTGGGCTACCGTCTTACATAGGGAGGAATAAGAAGGAGGTATTTGGTTTTATAAAAGACAGAGTGTGGAAAAGATTGAATGCCTGGAAGAGAAGACCACTTTCTAAGGTGGGTAAAGCTGTGTTATTGAAAATTGTGTTACAAGCGATATCTAATTATCTGATGAGTTTGTTTCTTCTACCTAAAACTTTATGTACTGAATTGGAACATATCATGACTCAATTTTGGTGGGGAAAAGGTGTTAATCATGAGAAAGGAATTCTTTGGATTTCTTGGCAGAGATTGGCGAAGAATAAGATTTTCGACGGCCTTAGTTTTAAAAAGATCCACGAGTTCAATCTTATGCTTTTGGGAAAGCAGGGTTGGAAGTTAATGACTCGGCCTAATTCGCTAGTATTTCGTGTTCTTCAAGCTTGTTATTTTGCGGGTTCATCCTTCTTATCAGCAGATTTAGGAAGCAATCCGAGTTAGTTATGGCAAAATATTTGGAAAAACCGTTCTTTGTTACAACGGGGTATGCATTGGAAGGTTGGAGATGGTTCTCAAATTCTAATATGGGACTCGCCGTGGCTCAATGATATGGAGAATTCTTTTATTGTTTCTTCAAGGCCTCTTGATTTAAATGTTTTCTTAGTTGCGGATTTGTTGGAGAATGCTTTATGGAATCTTGATTTAATTCGCCCACTTTTCTTTAGCCATGATTGTGAACAGATTTTGGCAATACCTTTGGGTAGACGACCGTCGAGAGATGATTGGTGTTGGAAATTTGAGAATAAAGGTCGTTACACAGTGAAGGGCTCTTATAAACTCTTGTGTCCCCTTACGGATACAACTTTGCCAAGTTATCAGCAGGTATGGAGGCAGATATGGAGCTGTGTGGTTCTGCCAAAGGTGATCAGTTGTGTTTTGCGTGTTCTAAATGGTGTATTACCGTGCTTATCGGTGTTACGAAGTCGATGAGTTGATGTCAATGTGTATTGCCCGATTTGTAATCAAGAAGACGAGACATTACAACATGTGCTCCTCGACTGTCCACTCACGAAACAGGTCTGGTCGAGAGTTCTCCGGGACTGGCAGCATCCAGGAACAATTTATTTTCTCTATTGGTTTGCATCCTTCTTTCTACCTGCACCGAATATACCATTTTGATGATAATTTGGGCAATCTGGCAGAGTAGAAATGGAGTTGTGTGGAATAGTAAGTGGAGATCATCCAATGCCATTGTTTGTTTTGCGCAGAGAACCTTGGAGGAGTGGCAGCTTGCTTATGCTTTTGGTACTGTTTTGGGAATACTAGCAATAAGAACAGTGAGTTGGCAACCTCCGGAAGTGGGTTGGTTGAAGGTTAATGTTGACGCCGTCACTGGAAGCAACTCCAATTTCATGGTTGTTGCAGCTGTTGTATGTGACTCTAATTCGAGTTTTATAGTTGCAAAATCGTGGAGGTTTCTAGGTAGATTGAGTGCTAAAAGTGCAGAGGCGATAGCTATTAGAGAAGTCCTTAGTTGGGTCAAGCTTTAGAATTGGGATAGAGTTATTATTGAATCGGATGCAAAGATTGTGGTTCAAACAATTAATGATGACTCTTCCTCTTTTGATTTGTTAGTTTGTGATTGTAAATCTCTATTGAATGAGATTAAAATAGCTAAATGTATTTTTGGCTTCAGGTCAGGCAATTCTGCTGTCCACGTCTTAGCTACAGGTGTATTATTCACTTCTGGCCTTGAAGAGTGGTTCGAAATACCCCCTCCTTCTATTGTTGAAGTTCTTGCATTGGAGTAATGAAATTCTTACTATTTACCCTTTAAAAAAAATATCACCAATAAGAAACCTTTGAGCTAGATTAACTAAGAATATCTATAAACTAGCCATTTATGTGACAATTAATATTATGAAAGCTTATATATTAACGAAATTCAATTTATACATCTATTTTTAAAAATACAAAATTTGTTTAAATAATAAAACTGATGTAATTACATTTTGATTACTAAAATAAATAAGAAACTATAAATAAGTGTTCAAAAGTAAATTAATTTTAATTCTATCATCTTATATAGCGTTTATTAATAATTATTAACAATATGTTCATTATAATTTTACTAAAAATGTAAATTAAACAAATAAAAATTTAAAATAATTTAAAATCATATTTATTAAATAAAATAGATGATTGCTAATTTTTAAAAATAAATTTATTTAAAAAATGTTATGTTTAGAAAAATTATTCGAATAAATACTCTTAAATTTTAACTTTCATATTTAATACTCAATTATTTCTTCAATATTTAAAATTATTTAAAAAGTTGCTTTGAAAATTGAAAAATATTTTAATATTTAAAATATATCTA
>JANITX010000210.1:49242043-49254944 GCA_027564395.1 Erythroxylum ulei
AAAAATCCCCGACGAAGATGGGGGCGGGTGTGGGAGTGGGGGCGGGTACGGGGGATGACATACCCGCCCCATACCTGCCCCGTTGCCATCCCTAACTGCCACATACTCAAGGAACTTAATTAGCGTAAAGGAGGAGGCACGAGCAGCGAAAATATGTCTGACAGGTAGCTTCAGAGTTTTGTTTTAATAAAAGCATAGATATGGATCCCATATGCAAGACGATGGTGTCTGTTCTTGAGGTTGAAGACCCTATGGAAGACAAGGAAGAAACCACTAACGTGCTTTTGTGTGTGATGGAGACACAATTATTGAAATTGTCTTTTGATTTTTGGGACAAACTATTGTGTTTAAGTGGTTTGATATTAAATTGGTGATAACTTGTCCGTTTTCGATTGGTTTGAAGAAATAAGTTTGTTAAAACTTGTGTAAGCTGATCTAAAAATAGTACTATTTGTAAAAGAAATGATAATTTGTCCTTGCCCAAACAACCAGCAAGCATGTGAGCTTGTCCCTTCTTATTCACATTTACTTAAGCAGAAGAATTGAGAAAAGAGAATGCATTTATTGAATGGTATGGTTGTTCCCTTCTCATTTGAACATGTGTTTTGTTATATCAGTGGTCTTAATATACACAGACCACTTTGAATCATACAACCTATATCTTAAAATTAGATAGTACATAGCTCGAGCCTTTCCCCTAAAATATATATCTTCCTTTTACTGCATCTATGTCACGTAAGATTTTCCATATACTTGAGATATAAACCTTCTGAACGCGTATGAAATTTAATTGAGATTCGTAATCACAACTCACCTCATAAGAGGTAAAATTAGACTCTTCACAAAGTAACTAAACTATCAAACTTAGTTGGCATGTTAGGTGCCTAACATGCCTAATAAAATAAATAATAGTTGGCCAATTTAGCCAACCATATCTTTAATCTTCTGCCTATAAATAGGCAAGAGATAAGCAAAGAGAAAGTATCCATACGGATAGAATGAAGAATAAAAAGAGAGAGAAGTGGGGTGAGAGAAGCAAAAAAAATATTATGTATTTTTTTAATGGGTCCAGTTTTTTCTCCTTGTAATTCTCCAATTTTTCAGTAATAAATTTTTTCTATTATTGCTCGTAATTTTTACCTTGATTTAGGAGTTTTTCACGTAAAACTTGTGTTTTTGTTTTATCTTCAATATTTTTAGTTTTATTTTAGCTGCGACCCTACTCTGTCTAAGTCCTAATTGTTCCTAACAAAGTGATATCAAAGCTAGTTTTGGGTGTGTATATTTACTTATTGTATGCTCTGTGGTTGCCACCAAGAGTGGATCCTCCATATCAAAAGATAAGTTAGAATATTATTCACTATGTCAAAAGTACTATTCATAAAACAGTTGTGATAGAAGTAATGGTGGCAAAGTACGACATTGAAAAATTCAACAGGAACAATTTCTCACTGTGGAAGCTGAAGATAAAGACAATCTTGAGGAAAGATAATTGTCTAACGACCATTAGTGAACAGTCAATTGGAGTCACAAATGAAAAGTGGAACGAGATGGATGTGAAATCTGTAGCTAATCTTCACCTAGAATGTTGTACCTAATCTTCACTTAGCTTTAGCTGATGGAGTATTATCTAGCATAGAGAAAAAGAAGAATGCAAAGGAAATACGAGATTATCTCACAAAATTATACAAGGCCAAATTACTCCACAACAAAATTTTTCTGAAAAAGAAACTATACACTTTACATATGACGGAATCTACTTCGGTGATGGAGCACTTAAACACTTTGAATACTCTATTTTCGCAACTCACATCATTGAGGCACACAATAGCAATAAGTGAACGTGCGGAACTTCTACTTCAAAGTCTACAAGATTCATATGATCAACTCGTCATAAATTTAACAACCAATATAGACACTTTAGTCTTCAATGAAATTGTCGATGATATTTTGGAAGAAGAGAGCCGATGCAAGAGCAAGGAAGACAGGTTGGCAAGTTCGCAACAAGCAGAGGCCTTGGCGGTGATGAGAGGTAGATCAGTGGAGCGTGGTCAAAGTGGAAGCCACAATCATAGTAGATCAAAATCTAGGAGTAAGAAAAACTATAAATGCTATAATTGTGGCAAGAAAGGTCACTTGAAAAATGATTGCTGGAATCTAAATAAGAAAGATTCTGTTCCTCAAGGAAATGTTTCAACCACTTCAGATGATGGAAGCGCAATGGTTTATAAAACAACAACGACTATTAGAGGAAAGAGAAGGTTTGCTGATGTCTGACTGTTTAATTCAACAGCTACTTTTCATATGACGTCTAGAAGAGAATGGTTCCATCAGTATGAATATGTCTTTGGAGGATCTGTGTACAACTGTAATGATCAAGCTCTTAAGATTGTTAGCATTGGCACCATTAAGTTAAAGTTGTATGATGGTATAATTCATATTATTAAAAAAGTGCAACATGTGAAGGGTTTGAAGAAGAATTTATTGTTTGTAGGACAATTGGATGATCTCGATTTCATATTTGTGATTCAAAACAAGATTATGAAAGTGATTAAAGGAACGCTAATATTTATAAAAGTAGAGAAGATTGTTAAAAATCTGTACATGCTGAAGGGAGTAACTTTGCAAGAAAGAGATGCATTCGTTACGGTGACTATTCTAGATGACAAATCTGTAATGACGTGGCATCAAAAACTTGGACATATTTTAGAACAAGGAATGAAGATACTTGCAGAAAAAATTTACTTCTAGGTCTTACAAAGGTTTCACTACCCTTCTATAAGCATTATATTACGAGTAAGAAGCATCGATTGAAGTTAAATACATCAAAGTTCAAAAGTAAAGAAATTCTAAAATTGATTCACTCTGATGTATGACAAGCACCAGTTACGTCTCTAAGAGAAGCAAATTTCTTTGTATCATTCATAGATGATTATTCAAGGAGATGTTAGGTATTTCCTATCAAGAGGGAAGTAGATGTGTTTTTAGTCTTCAAATTTCACAAAGCGCGGGTAGAACTCGAATATGATAAGAAGATCAAGTGTTTGCAGTCAGATAATGGAGGAGAATGTACTGGTAAAGAATTTGTTGAATTTTGCGAGCAAGAAGGCATCAAATGGTAGTTCACGATGGCATACATTCCTCAACAAAATGGAGTAGCAAAGTGGATGAAAGAACAAGAACGACGTTGAAAACTGTAGGCTTATATAAGAAATTCTAGGCAGAAGTAGTCAATACTGCCTGCTATGTGGTAAATCGAGCTCCATCAATTGCAATTGAGTTGAAGACGTTGATGGAGATGTGGACTGGTAAACCAGTGGATTATTCCAACGTCTATATATTTGGAAGTCTTGCCTATGTGATATTCAATACCTAAGAAACTACAAAGTGTTAGGGGCAGACATGGATTCATGCATCACTTTCATAACAATGTAGCGGAAGAGTCGATATCTAAATTCCTACCCATGAGTTCCCAAAATTCCAGAAACACAGATGCATGCATAGATAGATCATAAAAACATGAAATTTAAATACTTATAACTTTTCGATACTCCTCCTTTCTTGATTCTTCTCCTTGTTTGGGCTGTAGCAAACACCAAACCTTTCCTTGATTACCCAAAAACGTTCAAAGATGAAGAATAAGCAGTATGTAAGGGTAGTTAGATACCAAACTTGATGAGTTTAAGTAGAAGCTCAAATGGAGAGTTAGATCAAGAATATCTTGCATGCAATTAGATTCATGCAACAATTACATAAATTATATGAAGAAGACCCAAGACCACTTCTCTAGAAGTCTTCTAGACCCCTTATACTTTCACTTTAGTGTGTTTTTGACTGGTTAGGTTATTCTACATAAGTGAAGAACTCACTTATGTATCAACTATCGAGCCTTTGGTCACGATCATGGCCTATGAGCCACGATCGTGGCCTACTTAAATGACAGCCTCACCTTCGGTCATGATCGACCCACGATCGTGGCCTACTGAAAATCGCTATACACACTATGTTTTTCATGTGATCTTTTATGCGTGTGACCCTTAAGTTTTTGGTTATTTTGGACACTCGAATTAACTCTTAATTCATGCAAATCATGAAGGGTTTTATGATGCCAATTTACTAGAATATAAGTGGATTAACACACGAACTCTTCAATAGTTAATTATAAAACCTATGAACCTTTCCATAGTCAATTATCATGTAATTATTCCCTTAATCATTCTATACTCCACTTGGTTCAGTGTATGGGCTATGTGTCAACTTTCACTAGATTGACTATGTCACATTTAGTCCAAGTGATGTTAGTTCTTGTCTTGGGGATCTCATTACTCTATATGTCATCGAAGACTCTCTTTATGACACATATTTGCTCTGGCTAAAGACTCTCGAGTAATGACTCCGTCAAGAGACCATGGGTATCATCTCCTTTTATCAGGAGTAGTGAATCCTCTATTAGCTACCCAACTACCTTTGAATACTAATAGTTGTATCCAATCACTACCTTATAAGCGACCTCGTTTTAAGGCAACAAGGAATGATGTCAAAACATAAGATCAGTGTCCAAGATATCCTTGAACACCTCAAGTTTAAGGATATTTGCATCATTGCTATGATGAGATTAATCATTGACATTTGATAGATCATCCATATGATAATCTCATAGCGGGTCATCTGTTGTACTTGCTACTCTTAGTAAGCATCCATATGTTAACTCTAATCATCTCATGCTTATAGTTTGTGAGATCCACTGCTTGATCAAATCAAGGAATATAACATGTGCTAGTTTATCTGGGTTAATAATGTCCTATCTTATTAATTCTATGACTAGGGATAAATTAGATACTAACATAATTGCATGTGATAAGAATCTCATTATCATGATCTTGTCATGATTTCCTTCATGCTATGTTTTGTATCATGGACTTCATTAATTCGATTAAAGATCGACATCAATTCATAAATAAACGAACATCAAATTAATGAAAAAATGCCTTTCGTTTTATTAATCAAAATAAAGTTTATACAAAAGTGTTAAAGGTGATTGCCTTTAAAGCACTACTCTAACACAAAGTTGGATTCAAAATCTTAAAGATGCATTTTCTTAGGGTATGTTGAAGGTGTGAAGGGGTAACGTCTGTGGGATCCCACTTCACACAAGATTGTTATCAGCAGGGATGTTATCTTCATGAAAGATAAGGATCACGAGTAAGCAGAAAATCAGAAAATGTTGGCAATGTACAAGAGAATCTAGAAACTACAATAGTATAAGTGGATAGGGAACTTGATCAAAATGATTCTTTTGAAGCTACACTAGAGCACGAGAGTAACAACCAGTTGAATATGATGTTCCAAATACTCGGAGATCAACTCGCATAAAAAGAGCACCAAGCTAGCACTCAGACTATTTTATGGAGGGCTATTACATACTGTCTTTTAACTGAGGACAAAGAGCCATCAACTCTTTAAAAAGCAATGAGTAGTTCAGATGCATCTTAGTGGATGACAGTAATGTAAAAAGAAATTGAAACATTTCATAAGAATAAGACATATGAGCTGGTGTCATTACCGCAAGGAAGAAAGCCTATTGGTAAGTTTACAAGATCAAACGAACTGGTGATGATCAAGTGAAACGATATCGTGTTAGATTTGTGGTAAAAGAATATGATTAGAAAGAAGGTATTGATTTTAACGAAATATTTTCTCCTTTGGTTCGACTTACTACAGTTCGAGTAGTTTTGGCAATGTGTGTTATATTTCACTTGCATCTTGAGCAGTTAGAAGTGAAAATTGCATTTCTTCATGAAGATCTTAAAGAAGAAATTTATATGCTCCAAGCATAAGGTTTTGAAGAAAAAAGGAAAGAGAACTTGGTTTACAGGTTAAACAAATCTTCATATGGTTTAAAGTAGGCACCAAGGTGTTGGTATAAGAGATTTGATTCCTTCATCATGGGCCTTGGATACATCAAACTGAATGCAAACCCTTATACATATTTCAAGAGGTTTGAGAAAGATGATTTTATAGTCTTAATGCTATAAGTGGACGACATGTTGGTAGCAGGCCCTAACAATGATCGTATCAAAGAATTAAAGGCATAATTGGCTAGGGAATTTGAAATTAAGGACTTGGGACCAGCAAACAAGATTCTAGGGATACAAATTCACCGAGAGATAAATAATAAGAAGATTTAGTTTTCTCAAAAGAATTATTTGAAGAAGATCTTGTGATGATTCAACATGCAAGATTGTAAGTCAATTTATACCCCTGTTCTTGTTAATTTCAAATTATCCTCAAGTATGAGTCCTAGCAATGAAGAAGAGAGGATGGAGATATCCTGAGTACCGTATGTATCAGTAGTGGGGAGCCTGATGTTCGCTATAATTTGTATAAGATCAGATATTGCACATGCAGTGGGAGTGGTTAGTTGATACATAGCGAATCTTGGTCAAGAGCATTAGAATATAGTTAAGAGGATTATCAGATATATCAAAGGAACTTTAGATGTTGCATTATGTTATGAAGGATCAGATTTTATTGTTAGAGGATATGTTGATGCTAATTATACAGACGATCTTGACAAAAGTAAATCCACTACTGGATATAAGTTCACTTTAGCTGGAGGGGCTGTGAACTGGGTCAAAACTGCAGTCAATTGTTGCTACGTCAATAACAGAAGCAGAATATGTAGCAACTACACAAGCCAGTAAAGAAGCAGTGTGGTTGAAGATATTGTTGGAAGAACTTGGGTATAAATAAGAGAATATTACTCTGTATTGTGATAGTCAAAGTGCTTTGTATCTTGCAAAGAATCTAGCATTTCAGTCAAAGACAAAACACATTTAAGTTCAGTAGCACTTAGTTTGTAAGAAAGTGGAAGAAGGAACGGTGGGCATGCATAAAATTTATACAATGGATAAACTGACAAATTTTATGATAAAAGCAATTAATATTGACAAGTTTATGTAGTGTCGACCCTCGTACGGCCTGACAGAGACGTAAGCAACATGAAGCGATAAGGTAAAAAGAATTGTGTGAAGATATGATTGATTCTCAATCAAATCTTCAAGTAGGAGAATTATCAAACTTAATTGGCGTGTTAGGTGCCTAACATGCCTAATAAAACAAATAATAATTGGCCAATTTGGCCAACCATACCTTCAATCTCCTGCCTATTACAGGCAAGAGATAAACAAAGAGAAAGCATCCATATAGGTATAACAAAAAATAAAAAGAGAGAGAATTGGGGTGAGAGAAAAAGAAGAGAGAGACAAAAAAAATTATGTTCTAGTTTTTTTTCCTTATAATTCTCCAATTTTTTAGTAGTGAAATTCTTTTATCCTTGCCTGTAATTTTTACCTTGATTTAAGAGTTTTTCATGTAAAATCTGTGTCTATTTTACTTTCAATATTTTTATTTTCGTTTTCGTTGCGAGTCTACTCTGTCCAAGTCCTAATTATTCCTAACAACTAAACAACTTCCTCCATATCTTTTTCTAAATAATTTGCGACTCAATTACTGAAATGTGTTTCTAACGCTATTTTACAAGTACCACAAGCAGGCTATGACAAGAAGGACATCTGTCCAGGATTCACTTTTAACTTACTCTTATTTTGTTTCATTTTATTCTTTATGAAGATCCACCCTTAACGCTCATAAAGAATAAAAATAGATAAAATATGGTTCTTTTTTTACTTTGTCCAGGACCTATAAACATTAAGAACAGAGCTGATCACAAGAAGACTCAGTATTTGTATCGTGTGCATTCAAGTCTGCACGCTCTATTAGATCCCATTAAAAACAGGCATCTTTGTTTTTATCAAGTTATGGTATGTTTTTGTTTGACAAATAAGAGCAGCTTCGATATTCCTCGAAATTTAGAATTTGGATGTGATATGCTTAGCTCTTATGATAAGGAAAAGAATATGGTAATACACTCGCCGATTAAGTAGGCAAATGAGCATATACAAAGGTTCAAACTTACAATTAGAGTAACACATGGACCTCACATGGTTATTAAATGAGTTCGATGGGATTTGTCTCCAATTCATGATTTAGGATTGTGTTTCTTGCACGATAAAATGGAAGCTCTCAATAAATTCAGCCTCATTTGAATTCCATTAAATGATCTCTTCATTGAGTTTATCCTTTTTACAATGTTTTTTATTTTATACGCCAAATTTTATCAAGTAAAACAATATTTGTTACTCTGTAATTTGTGGAGTTTATTAAGTCAAAAAGGAATTTACTAGATTATTCAGTATACTAATTGTTACAGATTTTTCGTTAATATTATAACATAGAAAACTTTTGATTAAAATTTAAAGGCTAGGTAGACCTTATTCCTAAAGTCCCTAAAAGAACAGAGACTAATTATTGGACTCCCCTTCTACCGTAGGACACTTTCATTATTAGGGTTGAATTATTGAATGGATTATAAGGGTACACTAGCATGTGGCACAAATGGGGAAGAGGCTCACAAACAGTTCCCAACAATTGGGAGCGAGTAATCCAGCGTTCTTGCTTTTTTAACATTGAATTGCCTTGTTCGTGAAAGATAAAAAAGATCATGCCCATGCATCCCCAATCTTGTGCTGCATGTCTCCTTTAAATTCAATCCTCCCTTTTACTACTTCCTAGTTCCGATCAATCACCTATTTGCAATGAACTTTTGTGTCAAATTGTTTTTTTGTCAAATTGTCGATGTCTACTGCCAACAGCTACTTGGTAACTTTTGTTTCTTGACAAAATTTGATAAGACCAAATGGCGCACTAGTTATACTTTCAACACGATTTCTTATAAATTTAATATCGTGTTAAAGGTTCTTCTACTTGTGTAATCATTTACTAAAATAAATCGATTAGTCAATATTCAATGCTCATTAGTGACAAACAGTTTTAATTATTTATAATCATATTGATATTTTTATTGATCATGAAATCTAAATATATATTATACACCTAATAATTTACAGACCTTGTTAACAAAATAATAATATTTTCAGTTATCAGAGTTTAAATATTGTAATAATAAAGAATTTCGAAATATATATTTTATGCTCTCAATGTAGAAAAAAGAATTACTTAAGAACTCTACGGCTACACATTATTTCCAAAATCATCGCATATTATTAGTGAAAGTAACTGAAATGTGGAGTTATTTTATTATTTTATTCGGAAAATAGAAATAGAGTTTGCGGTACTGATTTTTGTCTCTGTTCCCATGACAAAGACCACCGACACTGAGAGAAAAATGAGGTATATGTAGTAGAATGTCTAAGAAAAGCCAAAGTTGTGTTGTACGTGCAGAGATAAAACCAGCGGAAATTTTCTATCGCTTCTAAAGTTCTGCTGGATTTGAGTTTCAGTACATAGTCAAATAATAAATGTTCCCATTGATTGTATCACTTCGAAAGTTATGCTGGATTTAAGTTTCATTCCATAGTCAAGTAATAAATTTTCCCATTGATTGTCTTTTCTCTCTTTCTTTTGACAAAAAGGCCTTACCGACAGCAACCCATCCAGGCTTACATCAGATCAGATATTGATCTCTTGAATTTCTGATCCATGAACTGGTTAAATATTCAGATTGTTGGTTTTATTTCTTTTCCTTTTTGCAGAGAAATGAAAGGGTTGGGATGAGCGTATGATGAGTCTTAAACTTGATAAAATTATATAAATTCATCTTGATAATTGTTACAAAAATTTTATAAATTAAAAAAAATGGTATTAACTGGTAATTATGCTAGACATAATTATACAAATGTGAAAGGTATTATATTTTAATTATAAATGTGTTATTATTATGCTTTTTTTGAAGATAACAAGATGAAAGTTTCCGGTTAAAAATTTGCCATCTATAACACTTTGTCCACGTTATTGCAAAATATATGCTTTATTCAGTTCCGCAAACTAAAAATTCATATCGTATAGCCAGCCTAACAAAGATGAGGAAAAATAAATGCGCCGGTAATTCGAGAGGCCTACCAGAAAGCAACAGGACAAAGCCTTCTCGTGAGCAATTTCGACTTGCTGTACTTAGGTACGATGTCCCACAAGAGTTATTACGAACGGACCTTTGTTTCTGTTAAAAGATGCTAATTGGATATTTTTAGGACAATCCATTATTGCCGTTTTTCCTTGAATAATTGAGAGGCGAGTCGGCATAGGAAGAGATGAAGTTTGAGGGAGTTGCATGCTTTATATGGTAAAATAGCAAACCCTGTTTCTTCCTTGATGTGCTTGATAATGGCAGACTTTAGGTAAGTCATTAGATAATTCAATTTGATCACTTTGCACATCTTCCACGCTTTCCCAACAAATCACAGTCCACACTCCACAGAGTCATAGACCCTCAAGCTTTCTTTTTTTTTTTAAAGTTTTAGTTTTACTTTTATTTTATTTTTTTAGTTTCCTACAAGAAATTTTAAGAGGGTCTCAATTATAGAAAGACATTTTTAAATTATTCACACTTAGATTAATCTCCGCTTGAGCTAGATAGGTTTCTTACGGATGACAAAATTTTAACCCTAAATTTTAAACGATTGTATATATGAAATTTTTTTAAAATAAATAATGCGTAAAGATTATTTTTATTTTTTAGTTTTTAAAATATGGGTAAAGATGATCGATTGTTAACGATCTCCGTACTGTTAGGTTTTGAGCTGTCAAGAAAAAAAAAACCAATAGAAGTCTATTACCCAAGTACACAATTGGATTTTCTGAAATTAAGATATAGAGCGGAACCGAAGTTTTCACACAGGCGTACAAGGACTCCGTACGGCAATTTAAGAACTTATTCCACAACACATGGTTTCACCCCTTTTCTGCAGCCGGACTTTCAAGACATTTAAAACAAAAGTACGCGGACCAGCACGTCATGACAAAATTGCAGAAAAAATATGATCATACTAGGTTATCCTGTTGCTCGACAATAAGCCAGGTTAGGCCTGGCCAAGGTCAGCCCCAAGTCATGGGCCGGTCAGTCCTTTGCTTGCGTCATGAGCCGCTTAAGTCCAATTGGTCCGATTTATTATTTTTAAAAATTCAACAAGCCGAGCTCGGCCCGTTGACATTTTGACGGGTTCGAATTGCCATGCCTACTATTGCTCATGTACACGAAATCGTTAACTTTCAACGAACTTGTATTTTTATGTAAGAGTCTTCTAATCTATAATTTATTTTTCTCAATTCTTCTAGAAGAATAATATACATCATCTGTATTTATAGAGATCAAATCATACTCATAACAATTCACTTTAAAACTTTAAATATGTGTATTTGAATCACACTCAAAGAATAAATAAGCTACGTTATCATATAATTAGTGAAAAATAGATGTGGGTAATAAAAAGTTTTCAATTCAAACTTTCATTAATGTAAATGAATATATTCTAAAAGTATGAATCTTATATAGATTACAATATTAAAGAAAATATAAATTGATAACTTAACTTGTAAAACACATATTTCATTCAATTCAATGACCAATGAAATGAAACAATAAATTCTTTATGCTCAAACATTATCGTCTATAGTATAACAAGGTGAGAAGTCTAACCTTGAGATAAAAATAAACTAAAAAACCTCATATTCTGTATATGATTTCTTTTATATGCATATGTTGACAGACCTTTATTGATGTGATTGACAATCATAAGTTCAAAATCGTTATACTCAGTATTGATTATATTTCCTTCAATAAGATCTTTGTGAACCAAAAATTTTATATTGATATGCTTGTTTCGACCTTTTTTTTTGTTTTTTAACAAAAACACTTCAGTTGTATTACCATAATAAATCTTCTCTATCAGCAATAATGTCAATGATCCTTAAATTTGTGATGTAAATATCTAACTCTAACGTCTATTCTATAGCTCCATGGCTAACGATAAAGTGTGCTTCTATAATGGATGAGGCAATTATACTTTGCTTAGTGCTTCTCCATGAGATTGCATCTGTAGCAAGTAGAAAAATATATTTAAATATAGACTTTTTATGTAATCCATAATTACTTGTAGATACCTCATAATTTTATTAACAGTTTTCTAGTGCTCAAGCCTTATATTTCTCTGGTAGTTTCTTTATGAGAATGATGATAAAGCAAAAACACGCAAGAGAGGGTAAATTATGTGTGACTTAAAAAAATTTGCAAGTCACTTTCAATTCGTATAAAGACAGGGACCTGTTGAAATTTAAAAACAATAGGAGCCTATTAGATGATAGAACTTTGTTAAACGATAAGAGCTTGTTAGATGATCGAAGCCTGCTAAATAATAGGAGCCTGTTAAAACAATTTAAAACAAAAGACATTTGTTAAAACTGAAAAGAACCTCTTGCAAGTTGAAAAATAGAAGGAGCCTATTATAAAAGTGAGGGATTCTCTTGCAAAAATGAAAACACAAACAGTATGCTAAGGAAATTTAAAAGTTAAAAAGAGAGAGAGGAATGACTTAATTGATTTATACTAGTTTGACTTATAATCCAAGCTTACGTCCAATCTCCAAGCATCCAACTTGAGTGTTTCACTAAAATTTCAAGTAGCAATTTAACAAGTCTCTTCAAGTTCACTAGTGCATATTTTTCAAGGTTCTCTAACCTTCTAAACTAGTAGTATTTAGCTAACTTTTACAACCTTTCGACAGATGAAAATGTACTTTGCTCAATATGAGCTTCAATGATCTCTCTCAAAAGGAATTTTCACTTTTTAAAGCACAAGAAATTTGGTAATGATATCACTTTCAAGAGAATTGATGTTAGAGATGTATTTCAAGAGTCTGATCTAGGGGTGAGCATTCGGGTAATTCGGGCCCGATTTTCACTGTTCGGGTCCGGCCCGAATTACCCGAAATTTTTTCCCTTACCCGGCCCGAACCCGAACTTTCAATTACCCGAACTTACCCGGCCC
>JANITX010000210.1:49301593-49316908 GCA_027564395.1 Erythroxylum ulei
GTAAAATTGAAAATAGAACAAAATAATAAACGTAACCTAAACTAAAAAATAAATAAACTAAGAGGAAATAAGGAGAAGAGAAGAAAATTTACGAAAAATGGATGGAAAAAATGCTAGAAAAAAATCGAAGGAGGTGGATCGGTGGGGAGTGCCGCGACGAACTAGAGGAGAAGAGACGGAGAGGAAGAAGCGGGGGGAGGGGGGGTCGGGATTTATATAGGTTTAAAGAGGAAAATTACAAAAAGGGACAGAAGGAAGATGGAGGATCAAAAGAAAATATGGGTGGAAGGGAAATTTCACCGCGGTAATGTCGCGCGGATTGAACTTTCGCCGCGGTGAACTAAACCCAATCGCGAAATCCAGCAAAATAGCAATGTGTCGCTGGGGCGACATAAACTCACGCCCTGACGAAGGTTGCCCGAAGGTGTTTACCGCGGCGTGAGAATTAATTCACGTCGTGGCAAATTTGCCTGAGAGATTTCTAAGGAAATTTCTCCGCGATGACGTAAACCATGCTGCGGCCAAATTTTCCCGAGAGCAGCAAGAGGAAAACAAGGTAAGTTCGCCGCGGAGACGAGGGCTTCACGCCGCAACGAAAATTATCCGAAAGCAAAATAAATAAAGATAGAAATGAAAAATTTTACTTCCCAAGACTCAAGTGGATACTTAGAATTCATATACAAGGTCTTTAGGCATCAGAAAACAAAGTGCCAACCAAAATCACATCAAATTCCTCAATCATGGAAGATGTATCATGCATCAAGCCAAAAACACAACGAACATAAAAGGGAGAGGAATTATTGAATTGAAACTGCATAAACTGAAAATTAAACCTAGGTCCTACTGAAATGGATTCTCCCCCACATTTATTTAATATATTAATGCATCCACAATGTCATATTCAATCACAGAGCAAAAGTAAGTAGTAAGTGAAGGATGAGAAATGACCTGATGATTATGGAGGGTACTGGGTCTCCTGGTGAACGTTTGATAGATTATGATGTTGTGGTGAGACCACAAGCCACTTTGATGTCATGTTCACGTTTCTCGATTCACCTGAAACATTAGTGAAAAACTCTTCTTCCAAGGGGCCATCAATTACAATCAAGGCATTTAATGGGTTCATTGTGGAGTCAGAGTAAACATGTTGGAGTTCAAACTCAGAGCATTTATCATCAATGATAATATCAAGCATGTTAACTCCTAAGAGCGAATAATCTTCATGGGGGTGTTTCATAGTTTCATACATGTTAAAACTCACTTGTTGATCTCCTACCTTCATGGTGATTGTACTTTCTTTCATGCTAATCATAGTACTATCAGTCCTTAAGAAGGTTCTACCAAGAATCAAAATAGTGTCCTGTACAACTTCAAAAGACAATTAAGTACATAAAAATTAGCTGGAAAGACCAAACCCTTTACCTAGACCAAGATGTTCTCTATGATGCCCACTAGATGCCTAAGAGACCGATCAACCAATTGCAATACTACAGATGTGGGCTTAAGACTCTTAACTCCTAAGGATTTATGGACAGACTTAGGCATCACATTGATTGCCACCCCTAGATCTAGTAAGGCTCCTCCTATGGTAGCTTTTCCTATTATGCACGGAATGGTGAAAGATCCAGGGTCTTGGCACTTAACAGGTATTTGGGGTTTGAAAAGTGTGGACACATTTGAGCTGACTTGTACTCTCTCATTAGGCCTACACTTTCTTTTGTTCGTGCACAAGTTCTTAAGATATTTAGCATATGCATGAACCCTTTTCACTAGATTAACCAAAGGGATGTTGACTTCTAATTTCTCAAACAAATTAATAACATCTTTCTCATGTTTAAAATCAGTCATCCTTTTGCTAAGCAAATAAGAATTAGGAAAAGGAAGGTCTTTGATACGTACCTCCATGTCGTTTGCTTCCTGGGTTCCTTGTTCGCTTGATTCCTAAGTGTTTTCTGAATTTGCTTCCTTGCTCCTCGATTGTTTTCACTCCTTTCCAGTCAAGAGTGCTCTTTCCATTAAACTTTCAGACTTCTTAACTCTCTCAGTTGATGAAGACAATTCTCTGCTCTCATTCTTTGTTTCATCTTCTCCCTCATCTTGATTTCTGAACCTCACTTGTTTCCCACTGTTGGATGAGAGAGGCTATTGCATTTAACTGGTTGTTGTTCGAAGTCCTTTCCTCCTTAATCAGAGCCATCATATTGTGCAGAAGTTGGTTGGTGTCCTCTTTCTGTGGAACAGTCAGAGCTTGTTGTTGGTTCTAGAACTGGTTTTTAGACGTACTAGCTCCTCCACCTTGTTGGAATCTCTTCGGTCCTCTTCCTTCCTCGTTTCTCCAACTGAACCTGGGATTCGCTTTCTATCCCTCATTATAGGTGTTCTAATAGGGGTCCCATTTCTAATTGGGTCGACCCTGATATACAATGGATACCTCTTCATATCAACCAGGCCAGAAACTGGATATGTGCATTACTGATCCACAAGTATCACAACTAGGTGTAGTAAGATCCATAGAAGATGTCGGGCAATGCACATTCATGTTCTTCAGTTCTGTAGCGATGAAGGATAACTGTGAAGTTACTTTACTCTCCAAAGAGTCAACCTTAGACTCTATATAGAGTGACTCATCATAATCCTGATGTGCCGAATAGGTCTTCCTCCTCATCGATGAAGTTCTGGAGGCTGGAAAGTACTCCTCCAGAAATGCCTTCCTCAGATTGGCCTAACTATGGTAGGCATTCGCCATATGCCTAGGGAGGCTCATGTACCACTTCCTTTCTTTTCCTTCCAATGACAGGTGAAAAATCTTCCATAGTACTTAATCAAGTGAAGCTCCCACCGGTTTCATACTCTAACAGATCATGGACAAATATTGCAAATGCATGTAGGGATCCTCTCCTGTTAAGCCACGAAATTTAGGAAGAGAGTTAATTAGCAATCCTTTAACTTCAAAATTCACGTCAAAATTAGGACAAGTAGCAGTAAATGGATCATAGTTCACGTCAGATGTAGTTGCTTCCCTAATAGTCCTCCTTCTCTGATTCCCATGATTCTCCCCAACTTGCTCATACTCCCCATTTCCTCCATTATCACCATTCTTAGGTTGGTTAGCATGAAAGTTATGGTCTTGCAAAAAGGCTAGATTCTATACCATTATCACTCCTTCTAAAGAGGCGCTCCCACCACTTGGCCCACTAGACTCTTCTTTAACAACTACCTTACTTCTCTCTTTTTCTTTCCTCTCCTTTCTAATCTTCCTCAAACGTCTCTCAATTTTAGGTTAGAAAGGAAAAAGTTTAGCTTTTCGGGGCATGCACGGGAACAATTCAAAAGGAAAATGAAAAGGTAACAAAATTTACTTGTAAGCACACAAAGTCAAATAAAAAGACAAGATGTGATGGATGCAAGTGTGTAAGTGTGTGAAAGTATGTATGGATCAAAAAGTATTCAAAGGAAAGACTTAAAAACTATGTGGGTGCAAAAAGAAAGCTAAGTATGAAAAGTGCAATTGTTGAGTATTTTTTTTTGTTTGTGTTTTCAAAATTTTATGCTAAGTAAAGAATATAGAATTCTATACTATTGACAAGTATGAAACTAAATTATCTAAAATTCGATCTAAACAAAGGTTCCTAACCTCACGTAGTAGCAAAAATAACAAAAGCTAACTGGTTCCCCGGCAACGTCAGCATTTTGATTCAGCCCTTAGTCTTACCCTTAGAGGTCAAATCAAAAATATAATCCAAGTATTGCAATATAGGTTGCAACCTTGGGTCGTTTCACTTAATTGGAACCTAATGGAATGGACCTAAGCTACCCTATATGTCATGAAATGCAAGCTAAATTAGTAAGGTAGGGTTTTGATTTTTGGAAATCTTAACAAAATTAAATGAATTGTAAGAAAAATGTGTAAAAAGTTTTGTTTTGGATTTTGGGAATAGAAATTGGAAAGATAAAGACAATGATCAAATGTTATAGAATCCTCTTGAAAATAAGTTTTGGCTATCATAGTTCGAAATAAATTTTGGTGAGAGTGAAAATCACTAAGTTTCAAATGGTAAACCTTAAAGAACTTTAAGTCCAATGTCTTAATCAATGAACTCCATTCATTAAGACCTTGTTAAATGCCCTTAGTGTGTGTGTTGGGCCCCGTTCCCGAAGCCCAACCAACCATAGTGTTGGACCACGTTTCCGGAACCCAATGATCCGAACCCAAAACCAGAAAACGCTAGCGGGCTCCTATAGGGTTATCCCAACGAACCCTAAACCGAACAAGACAACGAGAAACGGCTTCAAAAATAGGAAAAAAGCAAAATACCAAGATTTGCCAGAGGATGTCCGTTAAACGGACATCAAATGGCCAAACAGCCCAAACTCTCCCGAGAAGGTCCGTTAAACGGACACACATGTCCGTTTAACGGACAGACGCTGGGCAGAAACTCCAACTTACCCGAGAAAGTCCGTTAAATGGACCTGCATGTCCGTTAACTGACAAACACTGGACAAAAACTCCAATTGGTCCGAGAAGGTCCGTTAAACAGACACACATGTCCGTTTAACGGACAAACACTGGAAGGCCACGCCCTTTCTCCCGAGAAGGTCCGTTAAACGGACACATATGTCCGTTTAACGGACAAGCACTGGATAAGGGGTCTAAAGCCACCCAAGAGTGTCTGTTTAATGGACACACACTGGACAACCAGTCCAGACCTTCTTCCAAACTTTTCTCAAACTTTTATCTTCAAACCAACACCAACTACACTTCTAAACTTCTAAAATCAATTCTTCAACAACCTCACAACTTCAAAACCATTCAAAACCAACCTAACAACATTAAATTCGAAATCTCAACTCAACCTTAAATGACAATCACAATCCAACATATTCAACATACTACTTAACCTAAGCAAACTTTGGCTATTTCAGCAATTAACCTATGATCAGCAAACACATTCAAACTTGAGAAGTTTCACAATCATATACAGGAACTTTTCAAGATTTTCATTTCCAAACCGCAAAGTAGTTTATACATAGCTTTAAAGTACATATCGACATTACATCAAAACTTTACACAAGTTCAAAATACATTTGATGCTCCACGATCAATATGCTACCTAAAGCTAGTCAAAATCTAACTAATAACCAAAATACAAGAGCTACTCTCTCGAGATTGACCCAAACGTCTTGCAAGGATTACCGGTCTTCTTGGTTTGCACCTGAGGGGAGGGAAAACATGGGTTGAGCTTTATAGCTCAGTGGCTAAAACAGTTCTAGCCATTGGCTTCGAGCCACACAACCATTCATATACACATATGCATAACTATTCACAATGAAAAATCACAATACATATACTTCACAATGACAATTTACTATCACAATTCAATGCACATTTCATAAATCATCACATTTTGGATATAATTCAATTCAAGAAAACAACTTATCACATTATAATGCAAATGCACATCAAATGGTTCGAGGGTCCCGTGAACAAAACGATGAAACCGAAGTTTACATCGTGAACAAAACGAGTCCATTTCGGATCTCGTGGGCTACAAGCGGGCTGCAGGGAGAAGGCATTATGTCAACGTCGACGTGACTACGAAACAGTTTCCTCTTACCCAAACACACTCAAGTTTCATGCTTAAATCATCCATTCGTATACAAAATGCCATGATTCAATTAATGGCATGATAATCAAAATGTCAAGCATTCATAAATGCATAACATGTCAAAATCTCAATTCAATTGTTTTATCATGCATATATATATACATCAAGATCAACATCTCAACAATTCATACAAATCATTTAACACATAATCCACACATCATGCATTTTCTCATCTCACACAACAACTAGAAATATTTTACCCACCTTATAGCCTTGCAAATCCAATCTCAATGGCTTCCTTCCTCTTGTCCTTGGATAGCCCCTTGATTGCCTAAACAAAACCAACAATTTATCAATTTACTACAAATTTCGAAATTCCCCTTCAACCCTAAAATGTCATAACCCAAATCAAGCTTCCATATAACCCATTCATGAATCCTATAGGTTAGAAACTCAACCCCTAGGTGATAAACTCCAAAAGCCCTATAAATTCACTATTTATCTTCTTCTTCACTACCACTTTCTCTCACTAGGGTTTCTCATCCACAAAACTTCAACCCATTTCTTTACAAGACAAAAGGAAGATGATGAACCTTACCTTATGGACTTTGATTTCTCCTTTGATCCACGAAAATCTCCCACTTTTCCTAGCTTTCTTGATTTTTCCTTCTCTTGTTTCCTTCTTTCCTCCATGATTTCTCTCCCTCTCACCAAGCTTCCACAACACTTCTCTTCTCCCTCTCTCATTTTTGTCTTTCAATTACTCTTGACTTTCCCATTATGCCGTTCGTTAACAAGGCTCTTCCAACTATGCCCTTGGTTGGCTTCTAATGGCTCCAACTAACTCCTTAACCAACTTAGTTCCATCCTAACTTCAAGCTAACTCTTCCTTCATTTAATACAAGCCATTTACTACTAACTACTCAATCTAACACACCACATTAATTCTAATTCACCCACTAACTACTTACATTTACTACTCTCTTACCATATTAATCCCACTTCACCTACTACTTCAATTCAAATTCAATTTCTATTTCTTCCCCAACAAATTCTAATTTCTAATTAAAGACCAATTCTAAAATAAAAATTTAAACCATCGATCAAGCATAAAGAACCAATTAAGCAATTAAAACATAAATAACAAATAAATAAAGAAATTAAACAAAATTTAGAAAAAAAAATCAAAACCCAACAGTGTGTAGTGGGTAAACAATGCAACAAGTTACATTGAATCTCAAATCAACTCAATATTAAACACCCTATTCAAGATAAAAGAGATTCAGCAAGATCACAAATAAACATATATGAGACTTCATATATTTAATCTCAAAGTTCTACATAAAAAATCCCAACAACATAATGAGTATCCAATACTTGATTAAACTCTAATCAAGAATGTTCAACTATAAATTACAAATCCTAAAACTAGGAATTTATAAGTCATAGCTAAATATGGATTATGTCACTCCCCATTTAAGTCCATTGAACTCAAGTCTTTAATACATATTCAAGAGGAGAAGAGATGCCTAGCTACTCATAGCTTCAAGCAACTTCACTACTGAGAAGCAACCGGAAGAACCCATGGTAGCAACTGAAGGTGGAAAATGAGAGAAAATGGTGGTGTGTTGCGTGGAGATGGTGATCCAATGGTTGAGTGGTCAATAGGTGATGGTTTTCTCTCCAAAAGTGTCGGCTCTCTCTTCCTTACTTCTCTCCCTTTTCTGATGCTCTTCAGATAACCTAAAAATAGGTCTTTCTTTGAATATGGGTTGATGGGTCAAGCTGTATAGTGGGTAAAACTTTCAAAAATGGTTTGAGTATTTGAAGATTTGTCGTGGCGACAGGATGAGTTCACCGCGACGAACTTTTCCCGAAAGGTTTTGCTTTAAGTTTTTGATTTCTTTACCACGGTGAAAGTTTCCCGAAATGTCTCTTCAATAATCTGCTAAGTTCGCCGCGGTGTCCAAAAGGTTTGTTGACTTGTGCTCTTGTTCTCTTGTCCCCATGGCTCTACTTCTTGAATTTCCTATAATGAAAAATAGTAGTTTGTAGTATCAATTTGTTTTAAGAAAATCAATTTAGTGCAATTACTAATTATTTGTGACAATTTTACACTCAAACTACATTAATTTGAGACAAGCATTCAAGGGTTAAATTAAGCACAAAATCTGAAAATAAGAGTCGAGAAGTGTAATAAAAACTATGAAATTGTCATTAATTGATATGGAAAACTTGGGTTCAATCAAAGGGTAAATTTGGAAGGACAAGATAAAAATTGGTCTTGATTAAATGAGAAAGGTGGGGAAACGTGGAAAGAAGAAAGAAAACGTAAGAAAAAAGACAGAAAACGTGGAAGCTAGGAAAGAAAGAAGAAAAACGTGGGGAAGGAGAAGGAAGAAGAAGATTTAGGTAATCTCTATTATCTTTTCTTCTTGCTTTGGTAGAAAAGGAATTAGAGAAATGAGTTTTGTGTTAGAAATAATGGGAGAAGGAAGAGAACCAAGAAACCCATTTTGATTTTCATGGATTTCTAAACTAAGTCTTAGTTTTTCTATCCTAGATATACTATGGGTATATTAAGTCTAAGCGCAATTTTTATTTATTCTATATTTTTGGATTGTTGAAGCTTTATGGATTTTTATTGGAATATTGGTTTGTTTGAAGGAAACCAAGAAAATCCCATGCAAGAGCAAGAGGAAATGCAAACTTGAGTTTGGATTTACAAGCAAATTTAGGTGGGTAAACATTATAGTTATTGTGGAAGATGGGCTAATTTTCTTACTTATGTATGTGTCCTAAATTTCTTGACTTAAAGTGTTAGGATTGTTAGAGAATGCTTTAAGATTTATTATCACGTTATGCCTTGAAAGATGTTACGACATTTTGTGTAATCAAAAGAGGAAATAGCATAAGAAGCATGAAAGTACGAACATGTGATGAAATTAATTGAGTATAAAAGTTTGCTTATGTTTAGGCTAGAGAGATACCATTTTGTTCGTCACGTGCATGTTGACTTAAAGCCTTCTCTTGGCTGCCCGCTTGTGACATATGAGCTCCTGGACTTACTTAGTTTATGATGTAAACTTCGGTTTCTCCATTTTGATCCATAGGACTCTCGAGCCATTATATTTGTTCAATTCATCTTTGATTTGTTAAGTATGATACACAATTGAGTGTTATGTTTCGATGGTTAAATATACATGATATGCTTTATGTGATAACATCATTAACTACTTGTCTTGAATTTAGAATTGTTGATGATTTAATTGCTAGATTAAAATGAGATATAGATATACATATAGTAGCCACTAAGCTTCATAGCTTAACTCATTATTTTTCACTCCTCAGGTGCATAACAAGAAGGTTATTAATCCTTGTAAGGCTTTGGCAAACTCTATGATAGCTATCTTTTGTAGCTAAGTTAGTCTGACTATATTGTTGAGTTGCTTTTTAAACATATCAAACATGAGCATTCATTTGTATTTTGTATTAAGCTATTGATGTGGCTGTTGATATGTAATTAAAGCCTATGCTCAAACTTCATTTTGTTTTAGTAATGAGATTAAGAATTGGAGAAATTCCCTTTGTATATGATCATATCTATCTTCTTCGTTGAGTTGTCAATTTGCCGAGATGAAGTCTGCCAGTGCTAACGTTGTTATTCTTATTACAATTTGAAATTTTCAGCCTTCCTCGCATATAATCTTTACCTGATCGTCTCGTATTGTAGCCTCGTAATGAGTACTGAGACCTGGGCCCAACATTTTTGATATCAGAGTTTAGGGTTTTTAAGGATTCCTAAGCTTGTGATTAATTGTTTGCATTGTTGAATTGATTGATTGCATTAAGTGACATGCATATCATACATACATGTAGGAAATAAGATCAAAATGAAATGTAAGCTAAATGTTAATGTTTAAATTAAAGGAGTAAGATGCCACCTTGTAGAAGAACATAAGGAGTTTTACAAGGATTTGTTGTACCTAACTCTCTACCAAGAGAGGAGGGTACTGG
This sequence comes from Erythroxylum ulei, assembly GCA_027564395.1. NCBI lineage: Eukaryota > Viridiplantae > Streptophyta > Magnoliopsida > Malpighiales > Erythroxylaceae > Erythroxylum > Erythroxylum ulei. The sequence goes on from JANITX010000210.1 coordinate 49,311,217, forward strand.
TGAGTCTAGAGCCCCAGGAAATGCTGAGGCTTCTGTAGCGCATGGTAATGGGCACTTTCGATCACAAACACAGGAGTCACCCTTTCCACAGGAGCAAGTGCCTACTCCCGTAGATCTTAGACTGTTCTAAGCCTTTGCTCAAGCTTTGGGTCAGATGCTGCAAACTTCTACCCCAGCCCCAGCTAAGAAAGGAAAGCAATTTGATAAGCTTAGGAAGTATGGCGTAGTGGATTTTTATGGAACAACTGATCCAGAAGAAGCTGAAACATGGTTGAGGAAGATAGAAAGGATATTGGAACAAATGGACTGTGAGGATAATGAAAAGGTTGAATATGCTGCAAGCTTGCTACAAGGAGATGCTCTGCATTAGTGGGAAAGTGTACCAGGGAGTCAGATAAAACCAACAGCGTTGACATGGAAGGGCTCCCTAACTACTTATAAGAAGAAACATTTGTCTGAGGTATATATCCAACAGAAGCAAAGGGAGTTTCTAAGTCTCACCCAGAGGGAGATGAAAGTGAGCGAATATGAGCACAAATTTGCACAACTGTCCCAATATGTAGCTGAGATGATGATGAGCGAAGCGGCTAAGTGCCGTCAGTTTTAAACGGGATTGCATTTAGCCATCAGAGAAAAAGTGGCGGTGCAAAATTTTTGTGACTTTCAACAGCTGGTAGAAGCGACGTTAAGGGTTGAGAATATAAAGAGTGTAGTGAACAGAAAGAGAAAAGTAAGAGAACAATTTAGGAGGGGAGGTAGTGCTCCTATGTCAGAGAGGAGTGCCAGGACTTTCCTGGTATAGTCTGAGGATAGGAGTAGTGGTGTAAGTAGGTCCAAACAAATGAGAATTATCTCTCATCAAGTCTCAACAGCTGGAGGAAGTAGAAGGGGAGAAGGGGGATAAGCCATCCATTCTCAAATGCGACCATTGCAGCAAATTCCATAAAGGGGAGTGCTATAGGCTCAGTGGAGCTTGTTTTAACTATGGGGAAAAGGGTACATGGCTAGAGAGTGCTTGTAGTATGTAAGACGGGAGGGAATTCAGATCCAAGCTTCAAAAAGGGCTGAGACTATAGGAGTTAAGACTGCAACTGAAGTGGGAAGTTCTGATGCAACTAAGAAAGTGAATCCTCCAGGAAGACCCAGGGGACAAGCATTAGCTAGGGTGTTTGCAATGAAGAGGGAGGACTCAGAAATAGCTCCAGAGGTTGTGACTGGTATGATTAAATTTTTTAATTATGATATTATTGTTCTAATTGATCCAGGGTCTACTCATTTATTTATTTCATCAGTTAGAACTGTGCATGGTAGAAGTTTGAGCTCATTAGGTAGTCCTTTGATGGTTAGTACCCCAATTGGCCAGTATATCATTATTAGTCAAGTTTATAGAGACTGCAAAATGTATATTGGTGGAGAACAATTACTGTTGGATTTAATGCCATTCAAGATGGGGGTATTAGATGTGATTTTGGGCATCTATACATTAGAAAAATATAATGCCAATTTAGATTGCAAACAAAAGACAGTAGACTTTGAGTTGGAAAAAGGTATAATGGTTGTGTTTATAGGAGACAAGAAAGTAAGCCCACATAGAATTATTTTGGCTCTGACAGTAGAGAAAATGATGAGGAAAGGATGTGAAGCATTCTTAGCATATGTGGTAGACATGAAGGTAGATGGAGGGAAGTTAGAAGAAATTCCTGTGGTCATCAAATTCCCAGATGTCTTTTTCGAGAAATTACCAGGACTACACCACCTAGAGAAATTGAGGTTCCCCTTGAGCTTTCTCCAGGTACTGCACCAATATCAATTCCACTTTACAGAGTGGCTCTAGAAGAATTGAAGAAGCTTAAAGAGTAGTAGAAGATTTGTTTGAGAAAGGTTATATTAGGCCTAGCCCTTCATCTTAGGGAGCTCAAATTCTTTTTGTGAGGAAGAAAAATGGATCATTGAGAATATGTGTGGACTACAGGAAGCTTAATCATGTCACTATCAAGAATAGATATCTGCTCCCATGCATAGATGATTTGTTTGATCAATTACATGGGGCAAAAGTCTTCTCCAAGATAAACTTGAGATCAGGTTACCACCAGCTGAGAATAAAGGAGTCCGATGTGTCAAAGACTGCTTTTAGAACACAGTATGGGTCTTTTGAGTTCTTAGTCATGCCCTTTAGATTACCGAATGCCCCTGCAACCATCATGGACTTAATGAATAGAGTCTTCAAGCCTTTCTTAGACCAATTTATCATAGTCTTTATTGATGATATATTGGTTTATTCCAAAAGTGACAAAGAGCAAAAAGAACATTTAAGGATTGCTTTAGAGACACTGGGGAAGAAAGAATTGTATGCAAAATTCAATAAATGTGAATTTTGGCTAAGGGAAGTAGTGTTTATTGGACATGTAATTTCAGAACAGGGAGTACATTTGGATCCAAAGAAAATAGAAGCTGTAGTTAAATGGGAAGCACTTAAGAATATAGCAGAATTGAGGAGTTTCTTGGCTTTAACTGGTTATTACAGAAGATTTGTAGAGGGCTTTTCCATGATAGCAGCCCCACTTGCTAAATTGATAATGAAGAATCAGAAGTTTGTGTGACAGGGGAATGCTAGAAAAGCTTCGAGGAATTGAAGAATAGGCTCACAACTGCACCAATTTTGACCTTGCCTTCTAGTAGTGATAGGTATATAGTGTACAGTGATGCCTCAAGGAAGGGATTGGGGTATGTGTTGATACAAGGAGACAAAGTGATTGCCTATACTTCTAGGCTATTAAAACCTTACGAGATGAATTATCCTACACATGACTTGGAGCTGGCTGCCATAATTTTTACATTGAAAATATGGAGACATTACATATATGGAGTCACCACCAAGGTAGTTATAGACCATAAGAGTCTTAAATATTTGATGAGCCAAAAAGAGTTAAATTTAAGGCAAAGAAGGTGGTTAGAACTAGTAAAGGATTATAACTTGATAATAGACTACCACTCGGAGAAAGCTAATGTAGTAGCGGATGCATTGAATAAAAAATATACTATGGCACATGTGGAGGTAGTATACCTTCTTTTGCTAAAAGAATTAGCCAAACTTAAGGTAACATTGAGACAAGTCGAATCTGCTTGTATATTGACTAATTTTAGAACAAGGCCAGTGTTGAATGAGACGATTAAGAAATTGTAGGAGCAAGATGAGTACTTGACCAAGCTTAGAGAAGAAATTAAAAAAGGTAAGCTCTCTAAAATAGAGATAAGAGAAGATGGATTGATGGTGGTAGGTAACAGATTATGTATTCGAGATATGTTAGAATTGAAGGTTGAAGTTCTTAATGAGGCACATAATGCTCCCTATGAAGTGCACCCGGGGACAACGAGAATGTATAGAAATTTAAAAGAGCACTTCTGGTGGAGAGGAATGAAGAAAGATGTTGCAGAGTATGCAAAAAAACGCTTAGTGTGCCAGTAATTTAAAGTAGAACATCAATCACCTACTAGAAAGCTTAAACCTTAATCTATTCCTGAATGGAAGTGGAAGAAGATTACAATGGATTTCTTGATGGGATTGCCAATGACTAACAGGAAGCATGATGCAATATGGGTGATTGTTGATAGGCTAACCAAGTCAGCACATTTCCTGCCAATTAAACAAGTAGATTCTGTGAATGCCTTGTCCAATAAATACGTAGATAAAATAATCAGACTTCATGGGATTCTAAGTTTTATAGTCTCGGATAGAGATCCTAGATTCACCTCCAGATTTTGGGAAAGCTTACAAGAGGCTTCGGGAACCAAGTTGCATTTTAGCACAGCTTTCTATCTATAAACTGATGGCCAATCAAGGGGGACAATACAAACATTGGAGGCAATGTTAAGAGCTTGTGTTATGGACTTCAAAGGCTTATGGGATGATCATCTACCTTTAATTGAGTTTGCTTACAATAATTCTTACCACTTAAGAATTCAAATGGCACCTTATGAAGCCTTATATGGTAAGAGGTGCAGAACTCCTATTTGGTGGGATGAGGAAGGTGAAAGGAGACTTTTAGGACCTAAGTTGGTACAAGCTACAATTGACAAGATTAAATTAGTAAAGTAGAGACTCAAGGTAGCTCAAGATAGGATGAAGAGCTATATGGATGCGCATAGAAAGGAGATGGAATTTGAAGTTAGAGACAGTATTTGTTAGAGCCTCTCCATGGAAAGGAGTCTTAAGATTTGGTAAAAAGGGCAAGCTCAGTTTAAAATACATAGGCCCTTATTATATTATTGAGAAGATTGGGCCTCTAGCTTACAAGTTAGCCCTGCCACTAGAATTATCTAAGATTCACAATGTCTTCTATTTATCAATGTTGAGAAAATACCAATCAGATCCTTCACACATAGTTCAACCTTTAGAGGTTCAATTAAAGGAGGATTTGACTTATAAAGAACAACTAGTGGAGATTCTATATTTAAAGGAAAAGGTCTTAAGAAACAAGATAGTGAAACTGGTTAAAGTCTTATGGAAGAACCATGCAAGAAAGGAGGCAACATAGGAGCCTTTGGAAGACATGAAAAAGAAGTATCCACATTTAATTGTAGACACAGGTAAGAATTCGAGGATGAAATTCTTTAAGGGGAAGAGAATTGTTGGACCCCAAATTTATTTATTTATTTTATAATTTAGTCTATTAATTTAGCAAGCATGAATAGAAATTAGAATTTTTGAATAGAAATGTTAGAATTAAGCTAGAGTGTAATAGATATAATAGACTAAAGGAGCAAGTAGGCATTACATTAAATGTGGAAGAGTAAATTTGGAAAGAAAAGACAAAAATGGTCTTGAATAAATGAGAGAGGGGAAAAAAGTGGAAAGAAGAAAGAAAACATGGAAGCTAGGAAAGAAAGAAGGAAAACGTGGAGAAGGAGAAGAAAGAAGAAGGAAGAGGAATCAGCTTGTTTTAGGTAATCTCCATCATCTTTTCTTCTTGCTTTGGTAGAAAAGGAATTAGAAAAATGATTTTTGTGTTTGAAATAAAGGGAGAAAGAAGAGAACCAAGAAACCCATTTTGATTTTCATGGATTTCTAAACTAGGTCTTAGTTTTTCTAGCCTAGATATACTATGGGCAGATTAAGTCTAAGCTCAATTTTTATTGAAGCTTTATGGATTTTTATTGTAATATTGGTTTATATAAAATTGGTTTGTTAAGGAAACCAAGAAAATCCTATGCAAGAGTAAGAGGAAACGGAAACTTGAGTTCGGATTTACAAGTAAATTTAGGTGGGTAATATGTTATAGTTATTATGGAAGATGGGCTAATTTTCTTACTTATGTATGTGTGCTAAATTGCTTGACCTAAAGTGTTGTGATTGTTGGAGAAGGCTCTGAGATTTATTATCATGTTATGCCTTGAAAGATGTTACAACATTTTGTATAATCAAAAGAGGAAATAGCATAAGAAGCATGAAGGTATGAATATGTGATGAAATGAATTGAGCATAAAAGTTTGCTTGTGTTTGGGTAAGAAAGATACCATTTTGTTCGTCATGTGCACGTTAGCTTAAAGCCTCTCCCGACTGCCCACTTATGCCACTTGAGCACCTAAGTAATAGAGTCATTTACTTTATGGTGTAATGGTCGCGGCTTATCGTTCAACTCAAATGTTGATCCTTGGAAACCGGTCAAATAAAATTTATACCAAGGATTGCAAT
>JANITX010000210.1:49396672-49410476 GCA_027564395.1 Erythroxylum ulei
GGAAAAACAAAACATACATACTTGATGAGTTGTTATATGCCACCGATTAAAGAACGCAGAGATCTCCTTTTCAATAATTTGAAAGCACCAGCGTCGAGAGCAAAAGCAAATTACACAGAGTAAGTTATCTCTCTTCTCTCAAACGTTGTCAAAGTCGTGCCTTTAATATATCATCTATGAATATTCTCGCAAGATGACGTTTAGACCCATCATGGGTGTAAAACATCAACAGAAACAATACATACAAATTGATGTACAATATTACGCCTAAAATGACGACCAACACCAGAAAATATTTTTTTAATTTAACTCATGTTAGAACTCCTAACCTAGGAAACTAGATAATATATAAAATATTACATTTACATATTTATCATATTTTTATGGTTCCCAACACTAGCCTTCAAGTTGAAGTAAGTAAGTCACAAATGTCCAACTAGCAAAAAAGATTTCAAATTATTATTTCCCCAATGCTTTAGTAAAAGTATCAACTAGCTAATTCCAAGAATGCACATGTTCAATATCAAAGGTCATTGACTGAACTTAATCATAAACATAATGGCAGTCAATCTCAATATGTTTAGTATATTTGTGAATGACAAGATTAGATGCAATATAGAACACTGCAGTATTATCACAATATAGATGTATAGGCCTGGAAGGTTTAACTCCCAAAAATTGCAACAGTGCCTTAAGCTAAGAAAGTTTATAACTTGTTGCAACCATAGAGCGATAATCACATTTAGTGGATCAGCAAGACATTGCTGGTTGCTTTTTAGTTTTCTAAGAGATGGGTGAGTTCCTCGGTAAAATAAAATAGCTTATCAAAGGCCTCCAGTTCAAAAGACAGCTCACCCTATCTGAATTATGATAGGCATAAAGACACAGATCGTTATCTACATGTAACAAGATACCTTGTCTAGGAGTTCCCTTTAAATATTGAACTACACATAATACAACATCCCATTGTTCTTAGTGAGGGTACTATATAAATTGTGTCAATATATGCACACAATAGCTCAATTCCAAACGTGTGATGGATAAGTAAATAAGGCGACCAACTAGCCTCCAAATTATGTATGCTAAATCAAAAACTTAGTCAATTTAGAGCCTAACAAACTTTTTTCTATGATGATGTCAAGAGCATATTTCTGTTGACAAAAAAAAACCCTTTTGAACTTCTTGCCACCTTAATCCACAAAAAATGCTTCAAAACATTGAGATATTTCATATGAAAACAAATACTAATATATGTTTTAAATGAACTTACAATAACATTAGCATTGCTAGTAATAATCAAATCATCAATGTACACCAAAATAAAAAGTGTCATAGCCCCTCTATTATAAGTGGGCAACAAATAATTAGCATAAGAATGAGTAAAACCAAATGACTTAAGAGGTTTAGTCAACTTAGCGAAGCCTGTCACCAGCCATATAAAGACTTTCAAAGATGACATACCTTACCTGGATGAGAAACTAAGAAACTAGGAGGCAATTTCATATATACTTCTTCATTTAAATCACCATAAAAAAATAAACATCCATCTGATAAAGATCCCAATTATTGGCCACTACTATTGCTAGAAAAGTTCAAACTGCCACCATCTTGGCAACTAGAGCAAACTTTTCATTATAATTAACACCATCCACTTGATTATTATTAAGAATCACTAAGAGAGCTTTGAACCGCTCAATATTGCCATTAGAGTTATATTTGATTTTGTACACCCGTTAAAATCTTATAGCATGCTTTTTAGGAGAGAAAAGGTTCAATTGTCTAGGTCCTACTATTTTTAAGGGAATCTATCTCTTTTCGCATGGTAACCATCCATCTAGGATCATATACTGCAACGAAGAAACTAATAGGCTCATCCTTAACTATAATTGCTATAAGAAAATTTCTATAATTTACAAAACTTATCACAAGTCACAAAATTAGCTATAGGATAAGGGTATTTATGGTCTATAACAAAGCAGATGAAACAAAAGAGGGGTCTACAGATATTATTGTGTTGAAGTCATAATCTCGCAATCTTGTGGAAGGTTTTTGAGTATGATGTCCCCTTCTAAGCACCTCTACCTCATCTAAAACACCTTACTTAATAGCTTGCGATGTCTTGTTTCTTGCATTACTCCCCCTATGCTTCTCATGCTCATCGTTAATGTCATCCCTAATGCTTCCCCTTTCCTACTCACACCTATCATCTAACATATTAACAGCATCACACCCCTGATTTATCTTGGCTTTCACACTACTTATTTATATTTCATGTGTTACACCCTCATATTTCTTACGAATAGCTTAACATCCATCTAATGATGAGTTATCATCTACTAAGGACATATCAAAAAAGGATGGTTCCTCTTTGTCTATAATATTTGAAGTATTAGAGGAAAAAGGAAATTTGTTCTCTACAAAAACCACCTCTCTCGAAACAAAATATTTTCGAGTCTCTAGATCAAAATCCTCCATCCCTTCTTGCGATGAGAATAACCTATTAAAACACACTTGCAACTTTGTTCTCCTAATTTATCTTTATCATGCTCCTTATGATGTGAAATACACAAACATTTGAATGTTCTTATATGCTCTTATGAGGGCCATTGTCCAAACAAAATTTCATAAAGGGTTTTTCCACCATTTAAAGTGGTGAGGATACGGTTAATTACATAACCTGCCGTTAATATACATTATGTTGTCAATATACACTCTCCCTAAAAACTAGTCAAAAGGTTCCCTTGAAATCTCAAAGCACAACTAACATTCAAAATGTGCCAATGCTTACACTCCATTGTCTCATCTTGCTATTGAGTATCAACATAAGAGGTTTGGAAAATAATTCCATTGTCAGAAAAATATTTCTTAAGTTGTTGAAATTTAGTGCCATTGTCACTTCACTATTTTTACAAACTTAATAAATTAGGTTTAAACCATGGAACAAAATTTTTTAATTATATCTGGTACTTTTATCTTATCTGCTATAAAAAAAATCCAAATCGCGTGAACAATCATTATTGACAGTAAAAAAATAGTAGGAACCACATGAAGAGAGAACTCTATATGCACCCCAAATGTTTCACTATATTAAGGAAAAAGTTTCATTGGCTCTACTATTACTACTAACAAATATACACCTTGTTTGCTTCACATTAAAGCAAATTTCACAACTTTTGTTTGCTTCACTACTAATATTGCTACTACATCGTATAATCATATTAACTACTTTAGGAGAGGGATGTCTGATAAGGCGATGTCACAAAACAAAAGTTTATGGCGAACTCATTCTATATACATGCACTTAAGCATCACCAAAGAAGACATAGACCTTATTTTGCAATTCACCCGCTCCAATCAGGTGTTGGGGATATAAAAACTAGTAAAGAAAAACATATCGAAAAATAGATGTGACATGAATAAGTCACTATCCTAAAAGAAATTTTGACAGAACTAAGGTGCAATCAATATGATCGTTCTCTCTCCAAGGGTAACACAACTAGCCTTCAACATGTGCACTCACAGTAGAAGCCTTGGAATAAGAACTACAATTGCTCAGAAATTCCAAGGGTCATAAAGAAAATATTTTTTTAATGTGTCATTTTTATTATGGAAGCAATAGCTTATATAAGGAAAAGAAAAATAGGTTTTCAATCGTTAAGAAAAATCTAGAGTACATTTTCAATTGTTAAGAAAAATTAGGAGCTATATTTTAAAAAATAAAACATAAAATTGAAAAATAAAAAACATCTAGAAAGAGTTTGAAAAAAATCAAAACTCTTAACAAATACCCAAAACAAAAGGAATTTTCTCCAAAAAGATATATAGATTTTGGTCCAACCTAGCCAACCTGAATAGACAGGTGGGTGGGCAGCACACGTGTGCATGTGGTATTTCTTCAAAAACTCACTAACTACTAATTTAAACTTATAAAATAGCATGTTTGTTTATAAAATTTAAAATAAGTTGCAATTTTCTAATATCAGACAAAAGAAAATTTACTCACAAACTATTTCTAGCAATTCCCCATAAATGGCTTGTTGTTAAAAAAAAGTTTTGGGCAATAAAGGAGAGAAATACCCAAACACAAATGTCATTTGATTAAATTGATGCATAGTAAATTGAGGCAACAACTCATTTAATGAAGTGAATTACTCTTGAACTCCCAAAAGATAAGTTGAGACCCCCACAACATGTATCGTACCCTTACTGTTCACTATTATACTATTTAAAGGCTATGCACACACCTTGGGTTCCCATAAGTGCCTTAGAAAGATAGCTTAAGTCTTTCATAGAAGGCGGCCTACCTTAACGCTTAAGTAGGTGATTTCATTTCATAACCATGAAACCATGAAAAGTCACTGAGACTCGACCTCTATAACTGGAATCCATCAAGTATATTTCTAATGAACCACCACAATAGGCTATAGATCCATCATGCACTAACACAAGCCATAGGGATGAGAAAAGTGGTGCATAACAATGACTCATATGGCTTCGTTTGACCAAAGAATGGTATCCACCATATTGTATTAATCAATGGGCTTTAGGCCCATCCCCCTCGACCACTCTAAAATAATTCTCCTTGTTAGTCCTTTAATGAGAGGATTTACTAAATTCCTTTTAAATATAACAAATTTCAATGAAATCACTCCAATTAAAAGATTTTTTTTACCACATTATGTCTAATACAGTTGTGTCTTCTTTTACCATTATAGACACTATTTTTAGTAATCCCAATAGCTGTATGTGAATCACAATGTAAGGAGACCGAAACTAAAGATCTTTCCCACAATGGCATGTGTACCAACAAGTCCTCAACCATTCTGCTTCTTGACCTACCAATTCAAAGGCTATAAATTATAATCTTTGAGTATGCAATACAAGTTTGTTTAGCTGATTTCCATGATATAACATCTGCACCTAAAGTAAAGACTAGCCACTAGTAGAGCTTACCCAATTTACATCATAAAATCCTTCTAATACTACAAGAAGTTTACTAAAATGTTCACATCAATTTATTATACCTTTAAGGTATTTAAGTAAATGATGAAGTGCACTCTAATGTTCATTACTCATATTATAAGTATAATGACTCAATTTATTAATGAGATAAGTTATGTCAGGCCTAGTATAATTCATAAGAAACATTACACTACCTATGATCTTAGCATATTCATCTTCTGAAACAATAAGCCCTTTTTCTTTTTTAAGTGACAAGCTAGGATCATAAGGTGTTCTTATAGGTATTACATAAAAAATATGAAACTTTTTCAACATTTTCTCAATATAATGCAATTGACATAAGGAAAACTCATTTTTAGTTTTATTAATTTTAATAACGAGAATCACATCAGCTTCTCCTAGCCCTTTCATGTCAAATTAAGAAGATAAAAAAATTTTGGTCTCTTTTATCACATTTATATTAGTACCGAAAATGAGCATATCATCAACATATAAACATATAATCACATAATCTGATCCAGAAAATTTAAAATACACACAAGAATTACATTCATTTTCAATATACCTAATGGTTACAAATGTATGGTCAAATTTTTCATACCACTGTTTAAGAGTTTGTTTAAGATCATAAAGAGACTTTCTAAGTTTACATACCTTATAATCCTCCAGGTTGTTCCATAGATATTTCTTCTTCAAGATCACCATTTAGAAAGGTCATTTTAACATCCATTTTAAGTATTACTAAGTTATGAATAGTAGCAAGTGCAATAAGAGTTATAATTGTAGCAATTTTATTATTGCCAATCTTGCTTTAAATTTTTCTATAAATCTATCTGGCCTTCTTTTCCTTTTAAATATCCATTTGCACCTAATAATTTTACTACCTTTAGGTAAATCATCTAAGTCTCAAGTGTGATTTGATATTCTAAAGTCTAGCTCAATTTTAATGCATTCTTTTCAAAAGCTATCATCTATAAAAGTTATTACGCCCTTCAAACATTTTAAGATCTTCTTCAATTAGAAATGTAGACACTATGTCCTCATTATTCTATTAGAATTCTCAAACAGAAAAGCAATAACAAGATTAGGTCTAAAACTATTTTCTATTTTTCTTCTTTTACTCCTCCTAGGTTCATTCACATACTTATTTGAAACATAACTAAAAAGCAAAGAACAAGGCATCACAGCAACATTAGTTGGACCAACATTATTACTGGTGTCATTTTTCTTCTCTATAAAAAATATATTAAAAAATTCAACATCTTTAGATTCACAAATAGAATGATCACTCATACACATAAATCAATATACTGTACTACTTAAGCATAACCAATAAAAACACAATCAAAGGTTTTAGGTCCAACAATGATTTTCTTAAAGTTTAGTAAGCCTACTTTAGATAAACACCCCAACACTTTAAAAATTTTCAAGTTAGAAGCAAAACTTTCCCACATTTCATAAGGTATTTTATGTAACCTTTTATGAGAAACCCTATTAAGAACATAACTTACAGACAAAACACCTTCCCCCCTACCGGAACTTTGCAATATTGCATTTATAATTTCTTTAAGGGTTCAATATTTTGTTTCTACAATTTCATTTTGTTGAGCTGTATAAGGTGATCCAGTCTCATGAATAATGTCATTTGTTTTATAAACTTTTTAGAAAATTAGTTTCATAGTCTTCGCCTCTATCAGACCTTAACCTTTTAATTTTCTTATCCGATTGATTTCTTAATTCTGCTTTATATTTTAAAAACATTTCTACAATATAATCTTTTGATTTTAACAAATATACTCTAGTTTATCTAGAAAGATCATCAACAAAGGTAATATAGTATCTAGTTGTGATAGCTTTAAAAGGTTTTTTAAAACCAATTTTGCTTCTACATAAACATAACACTTTAAACAATGTTCACCGTCCATAATATCAATTAAGGGCATATTTTTAATCCTTTTAATTGAAGCAAAATTCACATGTCCTAACTTACCGTGCCACACATCAAAAGATCCAGCAATATAACTAGAAGTAGAAGAACTAACCTTAGGAACAACAGAAATAATGTTGAAAACAAACAGTACATCAGTCAAATACCCCTTTCCTATAAAATGGTAATTATTACCTAATAGTCCTCAAAAACTACTTTTAGACAAGCTTTATTAAGCAAACTACCAAAAACTAAATTTCTATATAATGAAGGAACATACAAAACATTATTCAAAGCCAAAGTTTTTCAAATGTAAATCTAAGGATAATCTTTCCTTTATTAAGCAATCTAGTAGTAGTGTTATCAATGTAGACACATTCTCAATTTCTAGCCTCTTCAAAATCATGAAAAAGATCTTTGTTAGAGCAGAGATGTCCTGTTTCTTTAGTTTCAGCACCCAATTATTTTTATTTTTCACCATATTTGATTCCACGGCCATAGCAGTAATGATCTCCTCTTTGACAGTAAGATTTGATTATGGTTCAAGTTGAGATGCAAAATTCTGGTTCCCATTATGTTGGTTCTTCCTCTTAAATCATTGGTATGCCTTATGGCTTAGTTTTCCATAGACATAACAAGTGATTTGTTTATTTTGGATTTTTTCATAACTTTTCTTGAACTATTTTTTTTTGCTGACCACCACTTTTCTACATTTTCTTTCCTTTCTCTTTAAACATGTCTTTATAAGTACCAACAGATTCAACAAGGTTATCGTTAATTGAAATAGAAGAAGACATCTACTTATCTTTCAATTTGTTGGCCTCCTTAATTTTCCTATGACTGATAAGCTCCTGTAAGTTCATGTCCTTCTTCTTATGCTTTAGGTGATTTTTGTATTCACTCTAAGAGGGTGAAATTTTTCTAACAACATATTAGCTTGTAAGGTTTCACAAATCTACAAACCTTTTCTAAGAACATCAACCACCATATTCTGGTACTCATGCACTGATCCAACATTGGTTTGTCATCCACCAATTGAAACAATAGTCGCTTATCAACCACGTATCTCTTCTTTGCCATATCATTATCACCATACCTCTTTTCCAGAGTATCCCAAATAACCTTAGAAGATTTTTTTTAACAAATAAGTCAAATAGTTTGGTATTCATATGGTTCAGTAAGTGTCCAATAATAATGTATTGTCCTTTTCAAATTACTTTGTAGACTTATGAGCTTTGGCTCTTTCAGTAAAGGGGTAGTGATAAGAGTTGTAGGAGTTTCAATAGTTGCATGTTCAAGTGGCAACTCATTAAATAGAACATTATCAACTTTTAATTGTTAAAAAAAATAGCAATTTCTAGAACCAACACTATATTATTAACATCATCTAAAGATTCAAGTTTTAAAAGGTTTTGTAGTGTCTTACTAACAAAATTAGCCATTAAAGGAAGACACAAGAAATAAAGAGTCCTTTCCATATTTTTGGGATACAAACATTAGTTAAGAAAAACTTATCATGATGTGTTGTGAATGAGTCACCATCCTGAAAGAGAATTCTGGCATGACCAAGATACAATTGATATGACTGTTTGCTTCCCAAGGTGAACACAGCTAGCCTTCAATGCATGTACTTACGTCAAAAGCTTTGGAACAAGAGCTATAATTGCCCAGAAATTCCAAAAGTTTAGGAGAAAATATTTTTTGGTGTGTCACTTTTAATATGGAAGTTGTAGCTTATTTAAGGAAAAGTAAAACTGGTTTTTAATCATTATAAAAAAATTAGGATCATGTTTTCAATTGTTTAGAAAATTCAAGAGCTGTATTTCAAAAAATAAGGCACAAAATTGAAAACTAAAACCGATTTAGAAAAAGTTTGAAAAATCAAAACCCTTAACAAATATTTGAAATAAAAGGAATTCTCACAAAAGATATACGGGTAGTGCATTTGTTATTTCTTCAAAAATCCACTAACCACTAATTCAAACTTATACAATAGCATGTTTGATAAACTTTAAAAACAAGTTGCAATTTTACAATGTGGGACAAAAGGAAATATACCTATAAGCCATTTCTAACATTAGGGTCCTCGAGGTACAACCATATATCACAAATAGCTTATTAGTGAAAGTGACATTAAAATTCATTTATGTAATTAAGCATGCTATGGAAATAAAATTACAATTCAAATTTGGCATGTATAATACATGTCGCAAAATAATGCCTCCTCCTAAGTTCACACTACCCTCATAAGTAGTAATTGTATAATGTCTATAGAAAAGATCAACAGGAGATGCCGTTAATTCTTGAATATCAGAGAGCCAATTTTTATTTCCGATCATACACTACGATGCCTCTAAATCTAATAAAAAATCATAATAATGGTTACCAGTAAGCTTCCTGGTCATGGCTGGCTTATGATTATTCATCATCGATACAAAGGTTGACCAATCCTTCTTAGAAAGTGCTAGAAAATCAAAATCACCTATGTGTGCCTCTATAAAGGATGTCGAAGCCTATAGTGAACTCCCTGTACCAATGACTTACATTACATTTATAGTAGCAACTATAGCACCACCACATCCTCTACCATATCCTCTATGTTGACCATGGTTTCCTCCTCTTCTTACACTTTCATGTCCTTGTCTAGCACCCCACCATTCGAGGTACCTTATTACCTTATAGCAATCCTTGACTTGGTGCCCTAGCTTCTTATAGTTCGAGCATGTCACTCATTCTCATTTCGCGTTAGCTTGATTGTTACATAGTCTTGAATTTTCTTAAACTACAAAACCCACAACATTATTTCGTTCCTCACGTGACCTGCAAATTGCTTATATTGTTCTTCTTTGATGATTAGTGCATATGAACAAATTAAGGAGGGTAAGGGATCAGTGTTGAGAATATTTGTTTGAGTATTCCCATAGAGGATTGTATCTAATCCCATTAAAAAATTGTTAACTTTCTCCTTGTCTCTTTATTCTAAGTATTCCTTAGCCAGACTACACTTTTATCCTCCACATCTATAAGTTGAAACTTTTACATAGCCTGTGAGTTCCTCCCATATAGCTTTAAGTGATAAGAGATGAACTCCACCAGATAGAGTAAGCACACCAATAAAAGAAATGGAAATAACACACAAGATTTAATGTGAAAAACCCCTTAACAAATATAAGGAAAAACCACGAGCAAAAATAGAAAACTTTCCACTATAGAAAACAAAAATTACAAGAGGAAGATCTCATAATCCACACTAAGAATTAATACACAAGGTTATAGGAAAAAGATTTTGGGTTATATAAAACTTTAAGCATATGCTTCCTTATTTAGCCTTAATGGAGACTTCTAATCTCACCCACTTCTGATGTGGGATAGAAAACCAACAATCTACCACTTGGAGATTTGATTGAGAACTAATCAATTTCCACATTGTTCTTTCTATCTTGCCATTTAACTGTTGTCTACGTCTTTGCCAAGCCATATAAGAATCTACACCATATGAATTTATCAAAGTTGATTGGCTTTGTTAATGCATCCACTAGGTCCTCTTTTGTGTGAATTTTCTACATGTCCACACTTCCATCTTCCACCGCTTCACAAACAAAATGATATTGAACTCCTATGTGTTTTGTTTTGAAATGAAAAGCTGGATTCTTTGCAATATGAAAGGCACTCTGATTATCACAATACAAAGGAATTTTCTCTTGTCGATGCCCAAGCTCCTCCAAAAACTTTTTATCCAGATTGATTTCTTGCAAGCTTGTGTAGTTACCATATACTTAGCTTCTATTGTAGATAGTGCTACAACTGTCTGTAGTTTAGACACCCAGCTCGTAGCTCCACTTACATCTAACTACTTTATTTCTTCCTGCATTGCTTCCATCCAAAGTGATGCATCTGAACTATTTATTACTTCTCGGAATGTTGATGGTTATATATCTTCTATTAGCAGACAGTATGCAATATTGCCCTCCATAATATAATCAGACTTCCAGATTGGGGTTCTCCTTTCATGACCGTTGAACTTCTGTATTTTCATATTCAATCGGTTCTTGCTCCTAGTGACCTGATATGGCTTCTGTAGAATCTTTCTGTTCAATCTTCCTTTCTTCCTGAATCGTTACAACTTCAACATTTTCTTTAGATGTGTTATTTTCATCTTTTTCTTATAGTTTTTCATTTGCCCTAGAGACATAATCGGTGCTTGCCATACATCACAGTGAATCAATTCTACAATATCTTTACTTCTAGAATTCGATGCATTAAATTTCAGTTTATACTACTTACTTGTACGCAGTGCTCACAGAAGGATAATGATACCTTCATGAGACCAGGGAGTAGTTTCTACTCAACACGAATCTTCAATCCTTATTCTGACATATGGTCATGTTTATGGTGCCGAAATTGTATTGCATTTTCTGCAGAACTAACCAACCGATACAACCGATGCATTTACTTCTATATACATCTCTCCCATAAGCTTGTATAATTTTGCAGTTATCCTTTCTGCCTTCATTACTACAATTGCTCCTTTGATCACCTTCATAACTCCATTTTAAATGGAGGTCTTGCACCCAATTTATCCAATTATTCTAAAGACAATAAATTCTTATTCAAGCTCTTCATATGTCGCATATTTTGAATAGTGTGAACTATACTATCATACATCTTCAACTTGATGGTGCCAATCTTACCAATCTCTAAGGTATGGTCATTTCCCATATATAAAGATCCTGCAAAGATAGATTTATAAGTGTGAAACCAATCTCTATAAGGAGTCATATGCCACGCCACATTACTCCTGAATCTATTATCCACGCATTAGTGAGCTTTACTATGTCCTTGAATACCGTTACTACTTCACTGTAAAAGATTTCTATATTGGCAACACATCCTTAAGAAGTTGATGCTTCAGAGGCCTTGCTTATACCCTTCTTGAATTGACATTAACTTTTAAAGTGTCATCTCTTGCCACAATTGTAACACTTAAGATTTTTCTTACTTCTAGATTTCAGTCTTCCTTGTTTGTGCCTCTTAGTGGAATCGTGCTCCATTAAACATCCTCTCGTCATCGATAAGGCTTCCGATTCATGCGAACTCGTTAGCCTTTCTTCCTTGTTGATGTGTCCACTTTCTTCTTCAAGAACCAAAGCAACAATAACATCAAACACTAAAGTATCTGTGAGGATATAATCATGAGTTGTTCATATGAATCTAAAAAACTTTGAAGTAGAATCTCCACATGTTCAGTTGGATTTACATTATGTCCCAACTTTGAAAGTTGAGAGCATAGAAAAGTCAGAGTATTGATACGCTCTATTACTGAAGTAGATTCAGACATTCGGAGTGTGTAAAGTCTCCTCTTCAGAAAAATTTTGTTGTGAAGAGACTTAGCTTTATATAACATTATAAGATGATCTTATATCTCTTTGGTTGTTTTCTTTTCCTCTACACCTTGCAAGATATCATCCGATAGACCAAGATGCAAATCTGGCATGGCCAAGGCATCTATTTGTTTCCGTTTAATGTCATCTGTGAAATCCACCAGCCTAGTACTGATGGACTTCAAACAGTTATCTTTTATTAATACTGCCTTTATTTTCAATTTCCATAATGAGAATTTTGTTCCGTCAAACTTTGTAATATCAAATTTGGTCGACATTGCTTCTATCACAAGAATTGACTCCCACCCTCTCATGTTAAAAAGGGAGTCCGCCTCGAGTTACCTTTGTTTAGTATATAATAAGACTGTAGTATACCAAGAAAGTTCTCAGGAAAGGCTGGAGGGGTCATAAATGGTCCCACTTAAAACTCAGTCTCCTTAGATAGAGTTTTTACTAGACATGCACTCAATGACTTTAAATACCAATGAAAAATGCCTAAAAATGACAACAAGAACTCGATAATAGAACTACCCTTAACGAAAGAAAAACTCATTTTCTGATGTGGAAGATCAGACTATACTGCAATCACAGAGCATACTTAAACAACCCTTGGGATTTGATATCACTGATAGGAGATGAACTCCACTTGGATAGAGCAAACACACCAATAAAAGAAATTAAAGTAAAAAAAAGACACACAAGATTTAACGTGAAAAACCCCTTAATGAATATGGAGAAAAACTACGGGTAAGAATAGAAAACTTTCCACTATAGAAAACAAAGATTACAAGAGGAAGATCTCACAATCCACACCAAGAATTAATGCACAAGGTTATGGGAAAGAGATTTTGGGATATATAAAACCTTAAGCGTATGCCTCCTTATAGAGCCTTAATGGAGGCTTCTAATCTCACCCACTTCCTTTGTGGGGTAGAAAACCAACATTAAGACTACTGAAGTATGTCACAATACTTTTCCCCTGCTACTTGCGATTCTTGATCTCCTCCCTCAATTGACATATCCTCATTGAATCTCCTACAAAAAATCACTCTTTGAGATCACCCCAAAGGTCTTTCACATTATCTATATATGTGAGATGGACCTAGCAGCCAGATTAACTAAAATCATCCTCCAATGAATGAGCATGGAGTTTGTGAGGTGGACCTAACAGCCAGATTAACTAAAATCATCCTCCAATGAATGAGCATAGAGTTTGCACTCCATTAGTCTTCGATCTTGCTTGACTCATCGGTGGATATCTTGATACACTACAAGAAATTAGTATAATCCGCAACGTTTTATTAATAAAACGTCATAGATTATAAAGAAAAAGTTTGAAATTTTCGCGACGTTTTATAGAAACGTCATTTATTAGTAACACTTTTTACGACGTTTGTTAATTAAAACGTCACAAAAAAAAGGCTACGTTTTGTTTAACAAAACGTCGCTGATATTTTCCTTCTGTTTACTTAAAATTTAAAAGTTAGATCTCGCGCGTTGATTTCCCACTTTCTTCTCAGACGTTTCTTCTTCT
>JANITX010000210.1:49422489-49433586 GCA_027564395.1 Erythroxylum ulei
TCTAAATCAACAATTACACTCTCCAAATCAATTTTCAATACAAACAAACCACAATTCTCAATAACAATCACATTTATTAACAATTATACCCAGAATGTCAATGAATGCATGTACAATTATTTTCATGTGCAAAAATTTCACTATTCAAATATATGTGTATGACACATTATGCATGAGCATGTAAATATATTTCTAAGCTCTCATTGTTCACTCATATTTACTATTCTAACCTTTCCACAGGTAATGGGATGTTACATTAGTGGTGAGTCAAGATGGGATCCATCAACTCTAGGTAATGAGTTTGAGCTCTATGTTGCCATTGATCTTAATAATTTTCTCAAGACCTTGGCTAGGGCGATTGAATGAGTGAGGAAAACGAGTTTTCTAAGTCATTCACTATTCATTAATAATCGATATGTAACATAGTTGGTTATCTAACAAGGTTTGATAGTTAAACCATACCTTCGGAAAATCTGGAGTTGTAATGATGGAAGGTAATGATACATTATCCTTAACTAGGTTCCATCTCTGTAAGGTTGTTACTTCACACTATCTGGTCGTTGAGAAGTGTTGGTAAACGCCAACCTTGATTAGTAATTAACTGGATTAAACACTATGAACCTATGTGGTCACACACTTACGAGTGTAATATTTTCTATTTATGATTATTTAATTTATTATGAGATAATTTATTAAATAATCTATATGGAAAATTATTATATTTTCTGCTAGCATAGAAAATATAATTAATATTGGAAATTATCTTATACAAAATAAATGAATAAAATAAATAGTTTTATTTTATTTCATTTTATAAATAATAATTATTATTATTTAAAAATAAAAATGAAAAAAGAAGGTATCAGATGGTGGCTTTTTTTTGGTTTTATCAATAACTAAAACGAAATAACGTAATGGTTTGTGATGTGCATTAAGTCACTTATGAAGAGAAGCAAAAAACTCTCTGATACTCTTTCATTTTTTGTTAACCAAACGATGTTTCGTTTGTTGTACATGAACAAACATGGTGAAGTGTAAAATAGAATGACTTACGAAGAAGAGTTAAAAAGCCTTTATACTCCTTTCATTTTTGTACTTCGACAAAACTGAAAAGAAGAGATAAAGATATACTCTGTCTTCTTCATTTTTCTGTACAAAAAATAAGCAAGAGAAATATAGAGAAAATTGTTTTCTCTATTCTTAAAGAAAGGGTTCTTCAAATATATTCATAACCATATCAAGTGTTGAAAGTGAGATGTATTTCTCGGTGTGCAGTGCATAGAGACTTCGTATTTTTGAAGTTCTA
The DNA here is from genome assembly GCA_027564395.1 of Erythroxylum ulei. Lineage (NCBI taxonomy): Eukaryota > Viridiplantae > Streptophyta > Magnoliopsida > Malpighiales > Erythroxylaceae > Erythroxylum > Erythroxylum ulei. The sequence continues at coordinate 49,423,796 of JANITX010000210.1, forward strand.
TATCAATTAACCCTCACATTCCAGGTATTTATTTTTGGTTGTTCTTACTATTAGTATGTTTGTTAAACGCAATAGATGCATATATGATTGCAATTTTTATTTCCATTGCATTTGCGACCTTGCAATCCTTAATAGACACAGCCATGTAAAGCACAACACGACCATGTTCTTGACTTATACGGTTTTATGTAAAGACTACATAAGAGATTGCGAATATGCATAAGATAGATGATGACCTAAATGATCGCGTAAGATTAGAAGACACACTAGTTTTCCTATCATATATGGCTGTGGAGAAACATACATGCCTGTGTTCCAAGTATACACAGCTGTATAAATGGGCCATATGTGACTGACTGAGACTATGTATATCTATGATTCCTTAAAATATAGTTGGGAAATGGACCTACATAGTTGTGTAAGTGATTATGTCCATTTATGAATCCTTATTTCTTTAGTGTAAAAGGTGAAATGATGAGGTTCATCGATATGAAGAAATGAACATCAAAAAGGAAAACAAAGAGAACGAGAGTGAACTAAGACGTCTTTCTCATTTTATAATTAGTAGCTTTTGCAACAAGTTATCTTTTTTTAGTGTTAGTTTCAAGGTTAGATTGAGAGTTTTGTTCATTCAAGGCATCAATTTGCACTAAATACTAAAATTTGATAGGATAACTTGTGGTTGTTTTGTGGTATAGTTTCAAACAAGGGTCAAAAGCTTGTAACTTTTAGATTCTTGTGAGTTCTTAATTGAATAAGTGGATTTGTTTGTAAGTTTGGTTTGTGACTTTTTTCTCTATATTGGAAGATTTTTCACATATATTTTGTGTTCGATTTATTTATTTTTTATCATATATATCATTTGGTTGTTTGTTTATGAGATTGGATCCTTTAAGATTAGTTGATTGATCTTTGATGATGTCGTGAGAGTTTTAATTGGAGCCCAAAAATTATCACTTGCATATGATCTCACTCTTGTTGCATATTTGATTGCGTAATTCTAATCACGATGATACATGCAAGTGCACAAGGTCACAAATAATAATTTTGAAGTATCCAAGTATTGTATCCACAGGGAATTAATTAAATTCACTAACTATTAAACTACTACGCTACGACTCTATTTAGGTAACCGAAAGTAGAAATTTAGGAAATTAATTAAACTAAAATTAAACTAACTATAGAATATGAAATTGATAGTAAAGATATGAAATCAACCAATTTGCATGTTATTTCATCCAATTGAACCTAAGATTAAATTATCTTCGTTAATAATCATCTAATCCTTTCAAACCAATTAACTATTGGCCAGAAAATTAAAAGCATTAAGCACATAATGAAATAAACAACCAAGTTAGCAAATAAATCAATTCAACTCACCATAAATCACATACACACAATCAATTAGGCTTCCACGTAGAATCCTAGTAAATAAAATTAGTTCATTTTATTAATAATAACTCTAAATATATTAAAAAAACTTAGAGAATTCATTGAATAAAATTTAGAATCCAAACTAAAATAAAAACAATAAACTAAACCCTAAAATTACTCCCTTGCGAAGATCGAATGCATAACCTGCAATCTCCAAAGTGAGAGCCTCATATTGTGTATTGTGTCAACTAAAACTCTCTCCCCCTCTTTTATGTTTTTTTCCTTTTAAAAAAACTCAAAATCATCTCTCCCAATCCTAATCACGCCCCATAATTTAAGAATTCTAAAACAATTAAGAAATTGAGTCCGTTTAGCAAACTGATTCTGGGCAGATCTTAGGTGTGTCTATGGGTATATTCTCGATCTCTTTTTAACCTTATATCTTATAAAAAGTGTAGGTCTAGATGTCTTCTTTCTGTGGGCTCTTAAATCACCTAAATTGGACATGTACAACTCAAGATATGGCCCAACCGCCGTGACTTGGTTATTAGATATCAGAGTCAATAGTCAGTTGCAACTTCTTTGCTGATTTCAACTTATCAAACGACAGAACTAGGATCTGAATTAAAGAACTAGGATTTGAATTCTTCATATGAGTTGCAATCCATCCTCTTATCTTTGTTTAAGATTATGAATCTTCCCAGTCGGAGCTGAAATGAACAAGATATATTCAAAAAACTGAACTCTGCGCTTTTATAAGCAAAAATTGCCTTTCACCTATAAAAAGTGAACATAAATCAAATTTAGGTACTAAGGTAAAATCAATCAAAGAGTAATCAAAATGTAAGCAATTGAGGGCGTAAAATATAGTATAAAATTAGCTTATCAAAATACCCCCAATATAGCTTTTGATAGTCCTCAGGCAAAAAGTGAGGAAAATGAAATAGAAGCTAAATTTTATCACCTAGGTCAAAATCTTCTAACCATGTTTCAAGAACAACAAACAATACACGATACTGGGTTTATTCAAGGAACCACCTCAACAACCTCATAATCCCTATATCGAGTTCTAACCTGCCATAGTATTAAGGAATATGTGTTTGCAAGGCCATTCTCATGTGTCTTGTACAACTTTGGACAGTGGCATACAAACCATGACAATGCTCAACCACCAATAGTTAAATATATGCATAGATTTTTTATTTTTTTGGTAACAACTTGAGGTAAGAAGAGCCTGATAATTACGAAGGAATTTTTCCCTTACGTCTATCATTCGTATGCCCTTATTAAAAAATTTCCCCAAGTTGCCACATATTGACTTACTTTTGGCCTTAACTAAGAGTGCATCTGTATACTCATACCGTAAGCTACCATTTTATGTGAAAGGCGACATGGGTGCATGCCTACTCCTAGTTACTAAGCAACTCAAGGCATTGGAGTAACTTCTTTTTTTTTTTTTGGTGGCAAAACTTCAACCCATTGAGGTTCCAAAAGGCTTACTCAAGTGGAATTGAGCGGGATACATAACGACATCTTTTAGTTATGCCCCCAAGAAGTCTAGTTATAGATAAATATTCATTCACACACCCGTAAACATTAATCACGATCTTCATGTTTCTCATCCTAACTCATATAATCAACATAATCCTAGCCTTAGTGCTTTAAAAATTTTCTCTCAAGTATGGTATAGATAGAAACTCGGCATAAGGTGTTGTACCCCGTTTCCAAAGCCCAGCATTCGAAGTTACAAAAATGTGAGCAAACTAAGTCTTCTATTTTAGAACAGACTTTTGGGAAACTTCAAACCAAAACTTCTATTAAAATTCTTCAAAGAAATCGTAGCTATAAATCTCTAGTTTGATTTGAAGCAAGAACCATCTCAATCGGAGCTCTACAACTCAAGATATACTAAAAAAACTAAAACATGTACATACCCCAATCATGCTCTCTCAACCGACCCCTCCTTTTCTCTCCCTAAAAATTATCCAAATCAACTCTAAAATATGAAAATTTTCATGTAGAGATAGGCAACGATGTTAGGAATCCATTGCTTTAAGAATCACTTCATTTGGAGGTCGGATGAGGAAGTTATGCTCGAAAGAGTCGAACATGTTTATACTCTCAAACAATTTGTTCCTATCTTGGCGCAATTGCTATAAATTTCGCTATCAGAGTCAGATTGAGTTTATTTTTAGACTAATAGAAAGAGAACATCGAGATCTACAACTTTTATGAAGAACTCAAAGCGAGATTCTGCCTCTAAAAGGGGTTAAATTGGAATAGAAGAAGGAAGCAAAAGGTCAAACTAAGACGATGTTGACGTCATACTAAGATGAAGTTGACATCATACTAAAACGAAGCTGATGCCATACTAAGACGATGCTGACATTATCCTAAGACGAAGCTGACATCATATTAAGATGAAAGCAAAACTAAGATGGAACAATAAAAAGAGCATAACTTTCGCTACAAATATCGGATTAAGGTCATTCAAAGACCGTTTTGAAGACGACTTCTAGACCTACAACTTCCATAAAGACCTCAATTTTTTGCCTTTATAAGAGTTAAAACTCCCAATCAATGTAGCTGTCCCGAAAGTTTACCCTATGCAGCAACAAAAACTTCAAATGATCATAACTTCCAGCTCCGATAGCGAAAAATTTCATACTTTATAGCGTTAGAAGCTAGAAAGATAAGCTACACCTTTGATGAAGGCAACTTTGGCTAATTCTACCTAGATCGATACAGTTTTCCTTTGAGTTTCGAACATAACCTCTACACCTATGAAAACTTGCAAAATGCAATATCTCTTCATATCAACCAACTACTTGGTACCTTTGTGTAACCCTTGAAACCCACCTTAAGAAATTCATCCGATACAATCTTTCTAACTTCTAACATGTTATTTTAAAACAAACACCCATTGACAATTTCAACAAGAAAAATATGCACATACACATTCCTCTTCCACAACTATCATACTCAACTTATAAAATAGCATAATCATACACAAAAAGGAAATCCTTAGATTCTCATTCTCATTAGTAAGAAAAGTACATATTTAAACAAGCTTTATCTACATGTCAACATACATATCACTAAATTAGCACTAGATACAAAAATACATGAGATGCTTAATGATTGATATGCTTATAAAGCTATCCAAAAGTCTAGCCACTAACTTAGTTACAAAAGTCTCTAATATCTTGGAGTTTCCAATGCCTTGCAAGGTTCAACACTCGTCTTGTTTTGCACTGAGAAGTGGAAAAATATGGGATGAGCTACAAAGCTCAATGGCTAATAGATTTATAGCCATCGGTAATGAGCCATACAGTCAAACATATATACACATATGTCTAGCAATTCAAATAATTCACAATTCATCTCATAACTCATAATTAATCAAATGTCATCACATAAAGCATATCATGAAATTATCTATCAAGCACAACACTTAATTATGCATCATACTCAACAAATTAATGATGAAATGCACAATAAATGGCTCGAGAGTATCGTCGAACGAAACGAAGAAACAAAAGTTTACACCGTAAACAAAACAAGTCCGATTTCTCAAGATCTTGTAGGCTCAAGCGGGCAACCGAGAAAAGGCTATAGGTCAACGTGCACGTGACTAACAAAACGGGTTCCTCTCTTGCCCACTCATAAACAAATTTATGCCTAATTCATTAAATCACAAATTCGTACTCTCATTCTTCTTTCATTTCATCATATTCTCATATTTTCATGCTTTTCTTCTTTTCATTCAATTTAAAATGTCATAACCTTTTTCAAGGTATAAAATGGTCATATTTCATCATGCAATTTCAAATCTTCACAACAATTCAAAATTCACGAAATTTAAGCATAAACACAAACATAGGGCATTTTCCCATCACATAACAACTATAAACATATTACCCACCTAATTTTTTGTTGAAAATCCAAGCTCAAGATTGCCTTTCCTCTCGCTCTTAAGTAAGGTTTTCTTGATTCCCTTCAAATAAACCAATTTCTATTTAATCCTTATTCAAATGAAAGTTCATAAAAGTTCAAGAATCAAAGAAATGCTAAAATTGAATTTAAACCTAACCTACCCACAGCCTATCTAGGCTAGAAAAACCAAAATCCTAGCTTAGAAATCCAAAATCAGTTTGGTTTCATCTTCCTCTTCTTTCTTCCTCCATTCGCAACATAAACCCAAGCCTCTATTTAATCCCTTTTTGAACCTAGCAAGAAGATAGATGAAAACTTACCTCTAACAAGTTGATTTCCTCTTCTTTTCTTCGTCTTTCTTCTTCCATCCAAGTTTCCTATGATCTTCCTTCTTCTTTTCTCCTTTTCACATTTTTTCTTCTTTCTCTTTGGTTCTCACAACACTTCTCTCTTCTTCTTCTAATTCAAGACCATTTTTAATGGTCTTTTCCCCATTTTACCCTTCATTTACCTTGTCCGTCCCATTTTGCCCCTTCTTTCGTCTTTTATGCTTCTAACTCCTTTAACCCGTTAACACCACATTAATTCTAACACTTCATTCTAATTTCTAATTTCTATTCATACTTGCTAATTTAATGACTCAACTCTAAAAATAATAATAATAAAAGAATAAATCAATACTAAATAAATAATAAATAAATTCGGGGTCCAACAAAACACATCAAGGTACCTCAAAAACATATAATTTAAGCTAAAAAGCTTATACTAACCCTTAAAACACTTAAGGAAATCACAAACTAACACAATTTTAACCTACACACATACTAAATGATTGAAATAATGGCTAAACACATATCAAATTATGTCCTAAAACACAATGCAATTTAAATGTTTGCTTGTCCTCAAGTAAACAAAACAACAAACAACACAAAATCACAAATCATACAATCCAACAATGAGACAATGGCTTCAACTTCCTGAAATAAATTTAAGTTGTTCCAAATCATTAACATGCAAAATTTATATCTACGAGCTCTGGACTAAATATACATAATAATGAAAACTTAAATGTCAAGTTTATTCATCCCCTTTTAATTGTACACACACATTAATAATAATTATTTGATCATTCAAACTTTGTAACTAATTTTAAATACGTTTTCATGAAAAGTTAAGCTACTTACAAGTTCAGTATGTTTTTTTTATAAAACAATTTTTTTGTTACTTTTGTGGGCATGGACCTAGTCTTTTTACATGGAGGAAAACATTGATCATGAATGTTGATCCAGTTACTCGACTCAGTCATGCTTCATTAAGTTGCTTGGTTAGAACATCATTATAACCTTTTGAAATGAAGGCATGTATTTGTGATGCGTGTCGATCTGGTTACTCGGCTATATTACGTTATTAGCTATCTACTAACTCTATTCATAACCCAGAGACTAGCAGAATGGTTTTTTTATTTAATGCCTACCTTATTACTTTAGCTACGCTTTTTCATGGAAAATACTAGCTAAGTTACTTAGTCAAAAGACCTAAAATTATGAATTAATGTGACAACTTATAGGGTGACAAACTAACACTAAATCCTAATTGACTTGCATATTTTTGCCAAAGACCAAATCACTAATTTCGTGAGCTAATGACTCTTCATAACCTAATAGATTATGTTCAAAATTAAATCAATTTCAATCCATCTAAGTCATCGACACATTCACAGTATGTAACCTAAACACACTAACATAACAATATGCAAAATTCACACTTGAAGCAAAACACCCAACCCTCCCCGCATTTGAATAACACATTGTCCTCAATGAGAGAAGAAGACAAACAAACACACATGGAAAGAAATAACATAAAACAAAACAAAACAAAAACTACAGTTAAAAGAAAAAAGGGTTAGAAACAAAACCTTACAGTGATGAAGGTAGGGATGGTGTCGAAGGCGACAATTGTACACCTTGAGCCTCGAAGTACCAATGAATCCGACATATATCCCATCTCTGACGTCGTTGTATGTGGGCTATCTCCTTCATCCTTCTAGAGTTCTTTGCAAGTGTGTTAGTAATTACTTTGGTGTTGTCGGAGAATGTATCAAGAACTTTCTTCCAACCAGGTTCTTCTGTGTCTTCTTCCTCTTCGGACTCCTCGCTAGTTGAGTCCTTTTTTGCCTGCTGAAGTGGTGTTGTGCTAGAACTCGCCTGACTGGCCCTGATCTTCACATGAGTCTTTTGGTTGATGTCCCAAAGTTCCATATTATAGGACTTTAGGATTTCAGCACGCCACAAATAATGGTAATTTAGAAAATCAGGGAGGTAGACGGTTAGAGCACTACAATCCACACCATAGTACTTAACAATGGCAGAAACCAAATGCCCCATGCCCAAATTGTTGGTCCTCTTACATAGAGTTGCAACAATAGAATTCAACACATAGGTAGAGTTGAACACTGAGATGTTGTGATCCATACACCACAATAGAAAAAGTTCCTTCATTGAAATCTTGTTGGTCTCTGATTTGCAAAAACCATTTGACACGTGAATTTATGTAACAACAGATGCTCATGGGTTCATATAATGATGTTGTGGCCATTCTTAGCGTCAAACTGCTCCAACCTAGTGAGCTCATTCCAATAGCTTAAAGCATGAAAATCTTCGTGTTGATCGACAATGGAAGATTTGGGGAAACCGTAAATATCACACATGATTTCAATGTTCAGCTCATAAGGTTGTCCCTATAGCCTAAACCACATTTCCTTAGGTTTACTAGATTCAAAATGAAGGGAAGTAAAGAATTTGAGCGTGGCATAATGGACTGCAAGTAGGTGAAGGTTGGAATAAAGTGGAAATTTGGAATTTGGTTAGAGAGAAGTGAGAGCATTTGGAGGTTATAAACTTAGAGAGATAAAGTTAAAATGAAAGTGAGTGAAAAAGTGAAGTAAAACATGAATATATAGGTGAAGTAAAGGTAAAATGGTAAAAATTTCAACTGAAAATTGTGTGGACAAATTTACCTTGCCGCAGGCCACGTTCACCAATTTCTGACTTTTTTTGTCTTTCGTCCTTATACACACCCTTGAGATCCTTTCCTAACTTCTTGTTAGTGCTATCACCTCATTATACTTTCCTTCCTGGTCGTCTTTCTCAAAAGTTAATGCCCTACTCTTCCACGATATTTATTTGGAAACAAAACAACCTAACTACAGAATTCAAACTATCTAAAATCAATAAGGAACTAATAATTTAAAACATGCGTTGCCTCCCATACAACACTTCTTTGAACCTCGTTAGCTTAACGCTCTTCTTTGATCAAACAGGTTTAAGAAAATTCTTCAGTGGTGACTCGGTTGTCAACCTTATAAAATGCACACACGACACCTAGTTGCTTATGTCACCTCTTTCCTTTTCCCGATTCTTCCTTCTCCTTCTTTGGCGAGGTTTATTCTTTTCTAAAGAACATTTTTATCATCATTCTTCTCTTGTTCTCCACCAAAATCTGTTCCCTTCATGAAGGCCATAAGTTGGAGAGGACATTTGTCATTCTTAGTTACAGTGAAAGATATATGTTCCTCTCCTACTTTTAGAGTCACCTCACCCTCATTTATGTCAATAATTGATCGAGCAGCAGCCAAAAATGGTTGCTCGAGGATAATTGGGGTTTTCGCGTCTTCTTCCATATCCAATATGAAAAAGTCCGTGGAAAAGTAAACTTTTCCACTTGAACATGTACATCAGGTATGATTCCCAAATCGGCTAATGCTCTCTCTATTTTGACACCTTTGATATTATAGGGGATATAAAAATCCCCTGAATCCTCCAGTGTCATCAGTTTCATTTCTTCCTCCAATTCTTTGTCCACCTTTCCATCACTGTAAGTCATGGTTCCAGTTGCTCAATCATGTCTACCACTTCATTCAGCTCAACTTCCTTCGATTTTCTCATGGCTTTGATCGAGAATGGAAATAAGGGTTGATACTTTTTCATCTCAGGCAAATTGTACCTTGCCAACAGAGAGTCTTTCTTATTCTTTTGCACCTCTACTTTCCCTTTGTCCCTTAATGGGTTTGGCTTTCGTTGTTCTAGAATGGGGTAGGGAATCTTATTTTGATGCATCTGGGTTGTTTGTAATTCTACTTCAATTTGAAAAACATTCTTAACAACCTTGTTCTTGTCCTTCCCTTCGTTGTCTTCAGCTTAGTGCGATTCCTCCTCAATTGGTTGTATAATAGCCATAATTCGTTCTTTTGAATTGGATTTGGTGTTACCTGGAAGGGTTCCTGCATTTTAAGTCATCCTTATTTCTGCTAATTGACCTACTTTGACATCCAGATTATGTATTAAAGAGGTGTGATTCTTTGTAACTTGACAAATTTTCCCTCCAGCCTCTTATGTGCATCCTCCATACCTCCAATTTTATCTAAAATTTTGTCCAATTTATATTCCATTGAGCTTGGTTTATCTTGCTGGAAACTTAGTGGT
>JANITX010000210.1:49526873-49539088 GCA_027564395.1 Erythroxylum ulei
TGCTCTTTAAAGATTGGACCGATCGGCCCATAGGTCGTTTTGACTGGGCTCGGGCCCTGTACGACCGACCCAACCAATATCCAATCTTGCTCATAATTCCATTTTGAACGAACAAAATAAATATTTAGAGATTTGATGACATATGGCTCAAAAGAAGATAAATGCTAGTTAATAAAAGCTTTGACCTGTTTCTTTCTGGGGACAACTAGCTGATATATTTCAAAATCAAATCATGGTCTAGTTTTCGCAACTCCTTTATATCTAAGATGAGTGTGAGATATACCTTGAATTTTATTGAAATAAAATTTTAGTGACCTTAGGATTCTGACGAAATAAAGTTTCAATGACATTAGGATTTTGAAGAAATGGAGTTTTAGCGACCTTAAATTTATGTAAAATAGAATATAATGAATTTAGGATTATATGGCAATAAAGTTTCACTTTAAGTGGACTTCTCATATGTAATTCTATAAATACCTTATTAAGAGTTCTATAAAGCAGTAGTTTTGGTAGTATTTCTCCTTGTATCATCTTTCTCATTGTAATAAAAGAATTTATTGCCTTGTTCATAAATTCTTATGTACTTTGCTTCCTTTTTTTTTCATATATTTTACTTCAGTTTGTGTAACAATTGGTATCAAAGCTAAGGTTTGTTGTCAAGATGTCTCTATACAAGTTTGATATTGACTAGTTCAATGAATTGGATGACTTCATTCTATTAAAGGTGAAGATCAGAGCAATTCTTGTCCAGTAGGGATGTACAATAACATTAGAAAGCAAAAAACTATTGCAAAGTATTTGGGGTGTCAATGAAGGAAGAGATTTTTTTCGAGGACACACAACACAATACTATTGACTTTAAGAGATAAGGTCGTAAGAGAAGTAATTAGTGAAAGTACTATTGCTTCGTTATATAAACAACTTGGAAGTAAGTATTAGAAGAGATCACTTATGAATATAAAAGCAGTGTTTATATACCATAAGGATGTTAGAAAGTACACAGGTAAAAGATCACAATAGTGATTTTAATTGTATCATCTTAAATTTACAAGGCGTTGGTGTTAAAATTGAGGATAAGGATCAATCTATAATCCTTTTATATTCCTTACCTAATTCATACGAGAATTTTGTTGATATCATATTGTATGTTAGAGAGACAACTTCTATCAATGAGGCGAAGGATGTTGTTAAATCCAAGGAATTATACAAAAAAGGTTTTTGGCATATATGACACTAAAAAAGGTAGCCCTTTGGCTATACTTTTGGCGATGATTTTTGGAAATCGTGTCCAATGGCTTAACCTTTGAAGACGTTTTTTAATTTCATCATTAATGGAAAGCCTTTGGCGATGATTTAGTAACATCGTCTCCAAAGGGTAAGCCTTTGGTAATGCTTTTTCAAAATCATAGAAAAAGGTTATCATTTAGCGATAGTTTAGTAATATCTTCACCAAAGGGTAAGCCATTGGCGACGAATTTAATAATCCTCTCGAAATCTATGACCTTTGGCAACAAATGCTTAGATAACAAAATAACTATCTTAATTATAATTATGAATTCACTAACTTTCACTTGATCATTTTGTGACTAAATATCATATTGATAAAAGAAAATTTTAAGATTATTGACAATGATTCTAAGTCTAGAAATAAATTTAGTTAACATCAATGTCAAATCATTTCAAAAATTTATGAAATTGTAAAGTCAAAATTAATTAATATTACATAGATTTATACTTTTTATCTTTCTCTTTTAAATTATATGATTTGACAATTTTATACGGTGTCACAAAATTTTCAAATCGTTTAAACGTAAAGTTTGTACTATAATGATATATGATTCTTATAGAAAAAACAATAAATAATGATAATTGGTAAGTAATATAATATAATGATATATGGTAAGTAATACAAGATTTTAATGGCACTTTAACAATTCTTATAGAAAAACAATAAATATTCCATTGAATAGAAAAAAGATATAATTATTTTTATAGATTCTAAGTGACATAAGACTCGATAGATAAGGTAAAGGAATTCTCTATGTCTAAATTCCTAAGAAGGCTCCTTGCACATTTGAAGGCATAGAGACATGTTCTGGAATGAATTTCTCAAGAAAATTGGAATAATTATGTGATTATTGAGCTTACCCTAAAGTTTAGGTTTGTTTTCTTTTCCTTTATATTTACTTCCATTAATTTTGTTAGATGATTTAATGACTACCTACTTTTTTTCTTTATTTTAGGAAAATTATGAGAAGGCAAAGGTCAATAGAGGAAAAATGAAAATACCTCATGATCAAGGGTCTAAATCATTTGTAGTCGTCTAAAATGAATATGTAAGATCTTTGTTTACAAGTTATAATTATAACAATAAACACTATGTTATTTATTATGCCTTGTATTCTTCTTTCATAAAATAGAGCGAGACAGACCTATATGGACAAGAATATGATAGGATCACACTAAACAAAGTGACTCACTATAAGAAAGGTAAAGGGTGGATATCAGAAGAAGCAAAAAATAACCTTATTAGTATAAAATTTGTTTAATATTTAAGTTTATTTATTTATGTAATAGTAACTAATAATATTTGCACTGAATATAATTTTTGTTTTTTTACTTTTATAATAAAATGCAAAAGTTGTTACAAAAATCAATATCTAAGGGAAATGAGGTCAATGTAGAAGATATTTGCAATATCGTATTTGTTACACATTATAGTTATATCAAAGGTTTTGGCTTTGGCCCTATGCCAAATGTTTCAAACTCATCAAGTATAACATCCATTTAACAACTTCAAGAAGAAAACAGGATGCTTAAGGCTAGATTACAACATACTCAGAAAAAGTTAGCCAAGCATGATAAGTTATTCAGAAAAACACTTGGCTCAGATTATAATAGCGATGAAGAAGAAAGTGAATGGTATTAATCACATCTCTTATACTCCTTTCTTTCAATTCTGATTTGTATTATAATTTAAATTTAATGCTTTTTTTATTAGATTACAAATTTGATGAAAATGCAACGGCTGAGTGATTATATTGTGAATTATAAAGTTATGTAATGTTTGCTTTAATTATGAAATGTTGTTTCAATAATCACAATATTTTAACTATATTTTACGAAGCTTTTTAGATTATTACAAGTTCATCAACATGATGTAATTTTTTGTAATCTCAACATTTATAATTTGTAAACTAGTCTATGTATTTATTATTTCGTATATAAGAATTGTTGAAGTTATAATTAAAATCGTGTAAGCAAAGAAATTTAATAATATTTGATTTTTATATACAATGCTTAAAATTATCAATTATTTTTGTATAATTTTTATATAATAAATTAAAAATAAAAATAGATCAATACATTATATACAATAATATGAAAAATGTAACAAATAATTTATTCCAAACTGGTATAACATTTGGTTAAAACATAATTAAAAAAATTTGGCTACATTTTATAAAATGTAACTAAAAACATTTGGCTACGTTAAACATAGCTAAAAACTTTTGGCTATGCTTTTAGAAAGGTATCTAAAAATTTTTCACTACATTTTAAAAAATGTAGCTAATTATGTTTATCTACGTGTCTAGAAACGTAGCTAAACACTTTTGGCTACGATACTTGTTGATAATACCTATATGTGAAAAAGAGGGGAAAGAAGACTAACATATAAGCCTAGTGAGCTAATCTACCTATTACCAATTGGTTTTAGAATGGAATCACTTGGGCTTGCGCGTCGTCTAACTTTCCTTCTCATGTGGGCCCGTAGGCCTGTTGCCTATTTCACATGGTATCAGAGCAGGTTTGGTACGGATTATTAATTTTTCGGTTGTCCGTCTAAATGTCCAGTCCCAGTGGCCCGGTTCGGTTACCATTGTGTTTATTTCAAGTAACAACTGGATGTTCAGTCCCAGTTGCACTTGAGGGGGAGTGTTGATAATACTCACATATGAGTGTCCCACATTGAAGAAAGAGGGGAAAGAAGACTAACATATAAGCCTAGTGAGCTTCTCCACCTATTGCCAATTGGTTTTAGAATGGAACCTCACTTGGGCTTGTATATGGTCTAACTTTCCTTCTCGTGTGAGCTCGTAGGCCCATTGCTAATTTCACAATCCTAGAAACGTAGCTAATAGTTTTTAGCTACAAAAAATAAACATAGCCAAAACTATTGGCAACAATTCTTTAAAACGTCGCTAATAGTTTTTGGCTACAAAAAAAAAGTGTAGCCAAAAACTATTAACAATGATTACCAGAAATGTTGCTTATAGTTTTCGGCTATGGGAATTTGACGATGTTTTGGGAGATGAAACTAAATTTTTTGCCAATAACTATTAGAGATGATTTTTATACCTTTAGCTATGATATTTTTCGTAGCCAAAGGTTAACTTTGTTATGGTGTGAATATATATTAGATATGGGTTTGGTTGTCAACTGAGGAAAGAATGTGGAAAGGGATTATGAAAACATGAGTAAGTTATGATCTAGATTGAAGGCTAAAGTTGTTCTATGTTTTAACTATAAAGTTAAAGGAAACTTTAAGGGGAATTTTCCATAATGGAAGAATGGAAACGTTAAAAAAGAAACAAATGAAGAAGTAAATGTTGTTACAATCTAGGAGAGTTTTGATGAAGAGGATGGAAGAGGTAATGATGCTTTAATAGTAAGTAATTTTGATACTGTACACTAATGCTGCTTATCATATAACTTTCAATAAGGACTAATTCTTTTAAAGAATGGAATGATATTGTCTGATTGGGTGATAATGGTGTTAGAGTATTTCATATTGACTAAACATGAAAATTTTAAACGGTTTATAAGTGGTAAAGGTCAACTATCCAAATGACTAGTTCTAGTCATTTTAGCAATGGTTGACCCAAGCCCAATTCTTGTTAATGGGCTCTACACTCTACCCATATTAAAAATTTAATATGGTATCAGAGCAGGTTTGGTCCAGATTTTTAATTTTCCAGTTGTCCGCTTGAATGTCCAGTCCTAGCGGCTCGGTCTGGTAACCATTGTGCTCATTTCAAGTGATAACTGGATGTCTAGTCCCAGTTGCACTTAAGGGGGAGTGTTAAAGTATCTCATATTGACTAAACATGAAAATGTTAAAAGGTTTATAAGTGGTAAGGGTCAACTATCCAAATAACTAGTTCTAGTTATTTTGGCAATGGTTGACTCAAGCCCAATTAAATGGGCTCTATACTCTACCCATATTAAAAATTTAATAGATGGAAAGTTTTTCTATTAAGGTAGTGGTTCAGTGTATATTCAAATACATAATGAAATTTTTTAAACATTGGATGCTTGGGTATATTCCTAAACTTTGAAAGAATTTGATTTCCATGGGTGGGTACTCTTAAGACAAAAGTATAAGTTTTCTGGTGATGATGCGTAACTTAAGGTAAGTAAGGTAATAAAAAGGTGCATTGACTGTAACGAGAGAAAAAAAATACAACATGGCATCTATGTCTTAATGGAAAAGACATTAATTTTATATGTTGTTGTATCTCAATCTCAAGGAAGAAAGAAAGTATTACAACATACTACAGGTGGGTGAATCATCTTGGTAAGTGAGAGATGATGGAACTTTGTAAAGGCACTTATTGAAGGATAACAAACACAAGAAGGTAAACTTTTGTAAGTTTTGTGTGCTTGGTATAAAGTCTAGGGTAACCTTTAAAGATGTAGGGTTTAGGGAGTGATATACAAACATATGAAAAGGTCGTGCTAGATTCAATAGTGAGCAATACTTATTTAAAGGAAGTACTAGAATAGCCTGGAACAATTGCTAAAGGGGTTGGAAATTCTAGTTTATAATAATGTCAAGAAGAAAGTATCAGCATGATTTACTAAGGATAAAAGCAAGAAAGACCATCAGGCAATCAAAGAGATATAGTTGGGGAGACTTGATCACTTATGCTCTAATCATTAGTGATAGGGATGAAAAATATATTTTAGGGGATAGAAGGATATAGGCCATGTTGAAGGATCTAATGTTTCACAAGATTGAGAAATTGACTGCATCTAGTCCAATCTTGTTAAAAAAGGCTCGCAATTTAGAAGATGCAACTGATATCTTGATAAAGTTGTTACCTATAAGGAAGTTTAAGTTTATATTGAATGTAATGAACGCTCACATAGCTTGGAACCCTTGTGGACTTGTGTGGTAAGGAATAGTTCTTAGTTGGACATTACAGAATTTAAGTTAAGGTAGAGAATTGTGAGATAAGCCTTGAATTGTAGTGAAATAGAATTTAAGTGACCTTAGGATTTTGATGAAGTAGAGTTTAAATGACCTTGGAATTCTATTAAAATAGAGTTTAAGTGACTTTAAGTTTTTACGAAATAAAAAATCAACGACTTTGAATTATATGGTGATAGCGTTTCACTTTAACTATACTTCTTATATGTAACTCTATAAATACCTTATTATGAGTTGTGTAATGTAGTAGTTTTGATCATACTTCTCCTTTCTATCTCACTTTAACAAAATATCTATTTTTGTACTCGTAAATTCTTGTATTCTTTACTTATTTTACACACACACACACACGCGCACAGATATATATATTGCTTCTGTTTACTTAATAAAAAGTCTCCAAAGCATCTATGCTGAACTTAAAAGGGCTATTAGCTTTTGGATATTCTAACTTGCTATTATTATTAATTAGAATGGAATCAAGTATATATAAATATTGATAAAATGTGTAGTATTTTAGTTGATTTTTGCAAAAAAATTTGAAAAAGCATTTTAGAAGGAGATCTACATAAAAGTAACCAACTGTCAGTAAGCTGATGATTTTTTTTTAAGGAATGTAAAATCTAGTCTAGACTTAAAAACTATGAAAAGACGAAAACACAAAAACTATGAAAAGATGAAAATATAAACTTGAGATCTATTATACACAAATATATAATTAAGCTAAAGTTTTATTTTTCCAGTATATTATATTATCTTTCTTTTTAGTGTTGTCCACCTCTGGCTATAGGTTGTAGATTTGTAAGTGATAATAAAACAAAATTGTATTTATAAAATTTTAATTGCCCCTTCCCAAATGCAAAAACAGTTGAATTAACATGGAATATGTTACACTTGCTTGTTGTATACTCAGTATGAAACTTCCACCATATGCTTTAAAATGTAATTCAAGTTGCTTTTTTATACGCATCTTGTCTAGATTGAGAGTAATCTGCCAGTAAAATCTGGCAACTTGTACCAAGCAAGTATCCATCTTTCTTTGAAGATATCAATTCTCTTCTAATTGTTATCACTGATTGCCAATAATAGCACTGACCATTGTGGTCTTGCTGGTCATTTATCTTTCAAATTCAAGCATGAAATGTTGCTCAGATTAATTCATGGTATTTGGGCTCTTTTATGGTTTATGTTATGTGATAATTTGTCTCTTATTGCTTAGGCCCAAATCGATGTAAGGCTCAAAGACTGAACCATGATCGGAGAGATGAGCTCACATGGAAATATCTCATGCTTCTCCAAAGTACTATACAAAAGGAACAGACAATGACAAGAATGAGCTTAGAGGTATTTTTCAATATTGTATTAAAAATAATTATCTCAAAAGAAAGTTAACGTTAATACAGGAGGTAAAACACGCAACAACTTACGTTTAGTTATATAAATTGCATAAGTCACGGTATTTTAAATATAACTAAACCCTCTCGTTGATCGAATTCATTGAATCACTCACATCGTAAATCTAAAATTTATCATTTGAAGAACTCGTAGCACTTTAGGAATAACTCAACCCTATCTTTACTAGAATAAAAAGTCATTTATCTAATGGAAATAAGATTCAACTAGTATAAATAACAACTCAATTTCTTCTTATGTACTCGACCTTCTCTTTTATTAATTTCTCACTTGAAACTATACAAAGTACAGTAGTATATTGTCAAATAAGAAAAACACGATTGAAAGAATAAATATAATAATCATATTCATATCTAGTATTATATGCAAGAAACTAGACATTGTGAATAAATGGTATACTATTAACCTCTCTGAACTACTAACCAAGGAAGAAGCAATACCAATGCGTTATTTCATAATAATCATATAAATGTACAATATAATGGTGCTAATAAACCAAATAATTCTAGCTGCATACTAGAAGTAGGTATCTGCTAATTTGTCTCAGTCAACAAATTTGTACACTTGTAAATCTAGTCGCAAATAATGTTGTTAAGATATATGGTATATATTTTATTATTTGGTTTTGACATTTTTCGATAATTGGATATCTAAGATAATGTTAATGAGTTTAAAATTCAAATCAAAGTGAGATAGAATAAATTCTGCCATCTTGGAAATCTACAAGAGTTCTTCTCTCTATAAATCATGAGAAGAACTCTTATAAATCACGTTTGTGTGGACTGAAGGCTATTGTGTGTAATCTAGAGATTGTTGGTGTGTGAAAACTCCTTGGTGAAGTGGGAAACAAATGTTGGATGGATCCTCGGTGAATCACAAAACACATGTTGATGGATGTATGAGTGTAACTGTGACTTTCCCTATGATGTTATTCGCGTGACTTCAGTTGGATTTAATTGTGAATTGAATTTGGGAGTGTGAAGTTTCAGTGTGTCAATTGATTGATTTTGTGGGTGCAACATCTTGGAGTGTTCATAGCTGGGTGTTGTCTTTTGGCGTATGATTCATGGTAACTCTTTAAGTGTGGTTGTTGTCTAATATTATACCGTGACTTCTTCCTTGATCTTTTGGTGTGTGGCTCATGACTGGGTTGGTTTGTGTATTGCGTGTGTCTTCTATAGAAGGCTTGTTTGCTTAGTCTGTAATGCTTGATTTCTTCCTGTTGTAGCTGTGAGTTGGTATTGTAATTTGCGCAAATCAACCTATAGTGTGTGGTGACAACTTTCAGATCTATTTCAGTGGAGCTAAATCTATCGGGAAGTTGCCCTTCTTTTCTATCTCAATTTTATTCTGTTTTGTTCTTAGTTATTTAATCACTTAAGTTATTAATTTATTGTTCTTTCGTTAAAAGATTATTGAGAAAAATCCTCTGTTGAGGTTAACATGAGTCAATCACGTTATCGGGTGTGAAATACTTTCATAGGTAGTGAGAATGAGGGATAGTGTCGAGGGTTGAGTGGTGTTGACTCAATAAAGCCTTGTATAAAACTATTGCCGTTAGTGAAAGTATTAAGCTGTGTGAGGGTCCCGCAGACGTAGGCAAGACATGTCGAACTGCGTTATCAAATTTTGATGTTGATTTATATTTGTTCGTTTAATTTTCTGGTGTTTGATTGTGCTAGAAACAACTGCGGTAAATTAAAGATTTTGCAAAACTACTACACCCGTTCGGATTTTCAATTGGTATTAGAGAAAGGCCACCAAATCAGATCTTGGTACATCAAGTTGGTGCAGATCCGTGTTTTATAATTATGGCTATAAGAGACGAGGCTTCAATTATCAAACCACCACTGTTAGATGGTTTAATTATCCTATGTGGAAATCACGGATGAGAGTATTCATTCAGGCACAAGGAAAAAAAGTGTGGAACTCAGGTTTAAGTAGCTAGACACATCCAGTGACGACTAATGAAAAGGGAGAAGCAGTGCTTAAGGATGCATCTGAGTGGACAAGGTTTGAAAAAGAGAGAGCTCTTGGAAATTCTCAAGCCTTGCATGTCTTCGTCAGTGCAATTGATGAAGGTCGCTTCGCTATGATATCAACCTGTAAAATGGCGAAAGAAGTGTGGGACACTTTATAAATTATACATGAGGGATCGAAATTTGTGATAGCTTCGAAACTTTAGATGTTGGCTGTGAGATTTGCAGAATTGAGGATGGAAGAAAGTGAAACTATTGGAGACTTCCATAAGAGATTGCGTGACTTAGCAAACCAAGCACATCAATTCGAGAAGAAGTACTCTAACTTGAAACTGGTTAAGAAGACATTGAAATCGTTGCCTCCGAGGTTCATACCAAAAATTACAACAATCGAGGAAGCTCATGATATCAATGAATTGTCATTGGATAAGGTCATTGGAATTCTTACCAAATATGAGATGAATTTGTTAAGGGGAAAATAAGAGAGTAACACACGATTGGCATTGCAAGCCTAGATTGGTAAAGCCGTGAATGACTTAGAAGATGAATCCAATGAGAATGAGGATATGGAGTTATTGAAAAGAAATTTCAATAAGTGGTTAAAGAAAGTGAAAAAGGATATATTTGATTTTAGGCAAAATGGCAGGAGCTCATCAAATAGTAATTTCAAACAACAAGGGAAAACTTAAAAGGGTGAAAGAAAAGTGAAGAAAAATCAATGTCACAAGTATCAAGGCTTCGAACATGTGCAAGCAGAATGTGCTAACACCTTGAAGAAGAGAAAAGGGAAATCCTATACGAGCACTTGGAGTGAGAATGAATTCGAAAGTGAATATGGCAGTGAAGAAGAAGAAGTGAATAGTGCTGCATTAGTTACTTTATATAGAAAAAGTCCAGTTGCTTACTTAACAGCAACCAACAAAAAAGTAACTAATGACGAAAACATAAGTAAATCAGAAAATTTTGAAAAAAATGCAAATAAATTAGCTTAAAGCTCAATCTCAGATTATGATAGTGATGACAGTGGTTCAGATGATAAAATGGAGGATATCTATGAAGCCTATGAATTAATGTATGTAAAATAGGCACAAACATGTAAGAAAAATGAAAAGCTAAAGAAGGAAAACCTCTCCATGAAGAACATCATTCAAGATCTAGAGAAGAAGTTGTTTTCTACATTAGATGAGCTTGGTGAAACAAAATTCAAGTTGGTCAGTATAGAAAAATTGGAATAATTGCTAGAAATCGGTAAGAGGGGATCTTTAAGGCATTGGCTACAAATGTGAATGCTTTAAGGTGAATGATGGGAAAAATAATGCAACAAGATCCTTCCAAGAGGAAACATCAAGGAAGAATCGGAGATTTATACCTACATGTCATTTTTGTGAGGTTATCGAACACATAAGACCGAAATGTTACAATTTATTACAAATGATGTTTCAAAAGGGTCAAAACCCAAAAACCATACACTCTACATTAAATTTCTAGCAGCAAAAATCCATAGTACCTAAGCACTCTTGGGTTAGAAAGGGTCAAGTACAAGCACAAAGATGTAGTGAAGGGAAAACAAGAAATTGTCCAAATTCACAATTAGTTGTTGCTGTTAAAGAAACTGGTCAGACAGAAGATCTGTTAGTTGCTTATGAAAGAAAGCCAACCAAACATCTGATGATAGAGATAAAGTGACGAGGAATAAGACTAGGTTTGAATTTTTTAAGGGGTATAAGAATTGTGTTCTTTACATTTTTGAAGTATAGTTTAATGTCGTTTATTAAAAAAAAGGCCTTGAAGGAGTTTTTGAGTTTTTTATTTAAGGGTTTTCTAAGGTTCAGTTGATTGGTGTGTATTTGAATTTTTTCTTAATTGTTAAATAACATATTTGATGTGAGAATGAAGTTCTGCTTGACGATTTGAGAATTCTGCTTTTGGATTTTGATTAATGGAGATACGTCGAGAAAATATTGATGTTTGGTTGGAGAATTGTAGGAAGATTCGAGTTTTCTATAATTCAAGTTTTTCAAGTTTTATCTTGATTTCTCTATATCGTGGGCTTTATGAATTTGGGCAATATGCGTTCATATAGTTTATGTAAGAAAAATATTGATTAAGTTTGATTATGATTCATTGAATGCATTTTTAGGATTTATGAATTTAATCAGTCATATGAAGATGGCTTTGATGTGAGTATTGATATGTTGGCTAGTGTTGGATCCCAACCCTGTATTTATTTTTGAGGCATGATTTGAATTTTTGAAGTCTTATTAGATCAGTATTTGGATTTGAATTATGCTAAGGTTAGTATTAATTCAAGTTTGATTAAATTGGATAAATGAAAGAGAGGGGTAATTTTGGAAGACCACTTAGGTCTTGGAATTTTAAGGCTTAAGTGAAAGGGCATTAGGGTCTTTTGACAAGCTTTAGTAAGTATAGATATTAGTAATAAAAGAAAAGAAGAAGAAAAATAGAAAGAGGGAGAAATAGAAGAGAGGGTCGTGGGTTTTGGGAGAAAAGAAGAGGAGAAACCTAGGGTTTGCCATTTCTTGAAGATTTGAAGCTCAAATCGGTAAGTTCAAGCAAATCTTTGTTCCTAGTTGGTTGATTGAACCTTGTTT